>WNGS01165523.1:4389253-4484320 GCA_020271785.1 Procambarus virginalis
GTAAATGACATAGCATCTCCCTGCCATTGGAACTGGAAACTGAGAAGTTGAATATTAACCATTTCCCTCACTGCAATGATCCTCAGGTGTTACTCTTCTCCGACTAAAAACAAGTTACTACACTGGTCCCACATAAGCTTTTAATCTGTTAATGTGCACAGTCATTTGGGGTTCTGAAAGATTAGGGTTATTTATTTTATAAGTTAGGTCTCCCACCTTCTCTACCACTTGGTAGGGTCCTGCAAACTTATGGACATGGAAGTCCCAAACGAGGTTTCAACAACACCACACCAAATCTCCGACAGCAAACGACCTGAGTTTAGCCTTGAACTTCTTGTCATATCGTAATTTCATGGCTTGTTGAGTTCTTCCCAGATGTTCTTTCGCCAACTCACGAGCCCGACACAACTTGTCCTTGACCTTACTCAAGTACAAATCACTCTGATGAACAGAGACATCTCCCCAACTTTTCGTGGAGCATTTTAAGAGGACCTCTCACTTGGTGACCAAACACGAGTTCAAAAGGTGAACATCCCAAAGACTCTTGTAACCCTTCTCTCGCAGCAAACACACGAAGGGGAGATTCTCATCCCATTACGTGGATAAGTCTCTCTCCGTTGTCCTCAACATTTGTTTTAAAGTCTGGTGGAAACGTTCAAGCCCACCTTGGCTTTGTGGATGATATGGACTAGACAATTTGTGCTGAATCCCTCGGGACTCGCAAAAGTTCTGAAAACTTTAGAACAAAAGTTTCCCCCATTATCACTCTGAATAACCCTAGGCATCCCAAACAAAGAGAAAAAAGCGTTCAGACACTTGATGAGATTATGAGCTTGGGTATTCCTTAGAGCATAAGCTTCTGGAAATCTAGTAGTCATACACATGAGAGTGAATAAAACATGTTACCCGACTTAGTCTTAGGTAAAGGACCTACACAATCAATTACAACATGAGTAAATGGTTCATCAGGAACTACAATAGGTTGCAATGGTGCTCTAGGCACAGATTGATTAGGTTTTCCAACAAGTTGACAAGGTACACAGTTATGACAATATCTAACCACGTCTTTCTTTAACTTAGGCCAGAAAAAATATTTACATATCTTATGGTACATATTTGAGATACCTTGGTGACCTCCCATGGGGTCATCATGTGCAGCTTGCAAGATCTGCCTACGATAATCATTGGGGACAACGAGTTGGGTTCTAATCTCACAATCATCTGAAGAGGGAGTTCCCTTGGGTCTCCACCTTCTCATCAGAAGTCGATCCTGGAAAAAGAAACCCGTCCCTTCCTCCAATGCATCAACATTATCAGGTGCCTCAGAAATACACTTAATTAAACTAGGATCAGTAGTCTGTTCAACACTTAAGGGCAATGACTCAGACTCAGCAGCGAGCGGGCAAGAACCTAGTAGCTTGATCTCTTTTCCTGATTGATCAGAATAAAATGGAGCCATAGCTACTTCGGCCTCACTCTCGACAACTGGTTCACTGGAGACAAGCGGGCAAGGTACAGATAGTTCAGCCTCCTCACCTTCACTTTCCTTGTGGCTTAGGTTCGGCGGGGCTTCTACTACTGCCTCACTCTCATCATCCAGTCGAGTCATAAAAGAATCCTCAAGATCCACCTCCCACTCCTTTCCTGAAGGGGTCCTGGTCTTGGGAACAGCAACCTCAGTGAAATCAGAATTACTCTCACCTGTTTTTCCCATTGATCTAGTTACCACACAGCAGGGTAAATAATATCATCTGCCTCTGGTTTAGCTAATACATTCTGGGGATTGGTTAACATTATGGGACACTTGGGCCCTGCAACCTGTCGGTTGCCAAATCATTACCTACGATAATGTCTACCCCAGGAATGGGCAGTTGCTTACTTACACCAACATTACACCATCCTGAAGTATATTTAGAATCAAGATTAATTTGCATTAAAGATACAGGTTGTACTCTACCGGCAATACCTTGGAGAAGTACAACTTCACCCAGATCTCGGGTGTCAACATCAGCAAGTACATTTTGGGCAATAAGAGACTGTGAAGCTCCAGTATCACGGAGTAATTGAACAGTCTTATGGTTACC
Organism: Procambarus virginalis; assembly: GCA_020271785.1. Taxonomy (NCBI): domain Eukaryota; kingdom Metazoa; phylum Arthropoda; class Malacostraca; order Decapoda; family Cambaridae; genus Procambarus; species Procambarus virginalis. Next base: position 4,391,338 of record WNGS01165523.1, read on the forward strand.
ATTATTACATAATAATGTACCTGTGGAAATATATGGTTTAAAGTCAGCCATCCAATTGGGATTGACTGTAGTACATGAAGAATTAATATGTTGCAATCCTTTACTCATAATAAGACCAGTTGGCCGTAGTTCAGGATGCAAACTAAAACATGAAGTAATCACATGACCCCTTCTCTTACAATGTGTACAATGCTTGAAAGTGGGCACACTGGTAGAACCAACTGCAGGTTTATAATGAGCATTACTAGGCTTAGATGATCCTGGCAGTGGAGTAACAATCTTAGGGTTAGTAAGAGAAGAGTTCACGGGAGTAACTGGCGGACTAGGAGTGGGCTTATAATGATAAGGAGTTCTGTGAGCATTGTAATTTACTCTATGACTAGACTTAGGTGAAGTGGCCGTAAACTGGGCCTTAGTCAACAACTCATGCTCATCAGCGAGCTTTGACAGCTCATAAATGTCTGTTATATTCTTTTGTTCTGCCATAAAAGTAGACAATTTGTCTGGGAGACAAGACAATACTTCTTCCATGATAAGAAGATTCTTTAAAGCATCAAACTCTGTGACTGAAAGTGACTTTAACCATCTGTTGCAATAGTTCGTCTTTTGACGAGTAAAATCAGCTATTGTCTGATCACTTACCCTCCTTAGGTTTCTAAATTTTTGCCTGTGTGCCTCTGGATTTAATTGATAAGCATTTAAGATGCTTTTCTTTACAAATTCATAATCAAAACTATGAGCGTCAGGTAGGGATGTAAAAACCTCCTGACTACGCCCCTTAAATTGAGACTGCATAATTGCTACCCATTGATCCCTTGGCCAGTTCATACTGATGGCAATCTTATTAAAATGTGCAAAGAAAACCTCAGGATCCTCCTCATTAAACTTGGGTAATTCTATATATTTACTCATCCTTATGGGATTATTATCATTATTAATTGAAACATTACTAGAATTTCCATGCCCAGCTGCCATACGCTGTGTTTCAAGCCTGAGATTAGTGTCAGCCATTTGTTGTTGAATCTCTAATTGCCTAGTGTGTTCTTCGCTTGTTGCTCCTGGTTGCTTCCAGTTGCAACTCCATTAAAACTCTCTGGTTTGTGCCGCAAGTTCTAAACGCCTAGTCTCAAGCTCCCTCTGCTGAGCTTCAGCCTCTAATAATTTCTGTTCTTTTTGAGCCTCAAGTTTAGCATACGTTACTTGTGCATCTAACTCCAGACGCCTTAAAGCAATTTGATCACTTGACTCTTCTCTAACTTCCTCCAGACATTCTTCTCCTAATTCTTGGTTCTCAACAAAATGTGTCACTATGACTCTCAGAATTTGTGCCTTAGTCATGCTATTTCTGGCGGTTAATTCTAGCTTATTGGCCATATTTACTAACGCAGACTTTGTTAGGTTTTTAATTCCCTCAAAGTTTGGTTGAGCCAACAACAACAACACTTGGTCCTCCATCGTGATTAACACTTGGCACTTGATTCACAATAATAATAATAACACACTGGCACTGCACTTCACTTCACTGTAAAATTTTCACCACACTGAAAATTCGCTTGGCCTCACTGCACAAACAAAAGTTATAGGATGACTTACCTCAAAATCGTGAAACGTTGTTACTTGACACACAGGAAGGCTTGCATGGCACATGGAATAGTTAATAGTAGAAAACACACAAGACACTGGTACCTAGGAAGGCAAGGTTAGATTAGCACAGTTAAGTTTAAGTGGGAAAAATATTTCCCGGCACAGGCCCCCATAACTATGTTACCAGATCGTTCGTTACGGCTCGTAACCCTGTACAGCATTAAGAAACTTGTTGTCTAGGGTCATGTTAGAATTGCTGTAATATAGAGCGGGTCACCAGTGTAACCACATGATTGGCACAAGCAAGAATAAAGTATTTATCCCTTAGGACTAAGAAATATACATATAAATTATATTATATATAACAATAATATAATACAGATATATATATATATATATAGCACAGATGGACAAGATCACTTATAAAAGCAAATTAAAGTATTGTCTCTCTTATAATATAAATGTATGTATGGCAAAACAAATATTAACAGACTTATCTCCCAAGTTGTTATCTCTCCTGTCCCGTGCGAGTTACTGAATACTAAAACTGCGGGAGTCAAAAACATTGCTTCCGCCCCGCGGAAAATTGCCAAACTAACATTATTTAATTAAACTTACATGGAGCAAAATAATGTGACAAGAGTAATCTTAAAGTAACTTAGTAAATGGTCAGAATAACATGCATAACAAAAATAATGTAATTAATAATACATGCAGTAATTAAAATAAATTAACAAAGGGAAATATTGGCAACGCTCCCCCGCCACCAGGAACTAGAAATTTCTCACGGAATGTTGCCCCCCAATGTTCAAACAATTACAGAATTCCCATCAGTGATTCCTACTGATGATCATAATAAAACCACTTTCCCACGAAATCAACCGTGAACAAACAAAGAGAAATCATCGTTCCCACGGGTGGAAAAGTTAGGCCTAATTCAACATAAAATCAGGCAACACATATCTTACATACAAGTAAAGAATATTTAGATGTACATATAATCAGATAAAACAAGGCATATATATAGAAGTACAACTTAATGTAGAAGTACAAATTAAATGTATTTAATTACGTAGCTTATAGAGGTACGTAACAGTGTTCTGAGCACTACTCTTTTTCTAGTTGCCTTCAACGGCCTTCTTTCCTTTCTTCCTACTGTCGTCTTCTCCGCTCTCTATGTTGATGATCTTACCCTTTGCTGTCAGGGGTGATGATTCCCCCTCTCCTTCAACGGCGGATTCAACTTGCGATTGATGCCGTGTCGTCTTGGGCCACTGATCATGGTTTCAAGTTCACTGTGTCTAAGACTTGTGCTATGACTTTTACTCGGAAGCATGTCGTTCTTCATCCTTCTTGGTCGCTTTATGGTCATCCCCTTGTGTACAGGGATTTTGCTAAGCTTTTGAGGTTAATGTTTGACACTCGTTTGCCTTGGTCGCCCCATATCTCTTACCTCTGAGTTGAATGCTCTAAGGCCCTTAACCTACTTAAGGTTTGTCCCTTACTTCTTGGGGAGCGGATAGGCACACGCTCCTCTATTTGCACTCCTCTCTGATCCTGTCAAAACTCAATTATGGTTGCCCTGCATACTCTTCTACTTTTCCTTCTACTCTTCGCCGTCTTGATGCTTTGCACCATACCGAGTTGCGCCTCAGCTCAGGTGCCTTTCGTCCGATTCCCGCCCTCAGTTTGTATGTTGACTCTGGCTTCCTCTCTCTCCAGACCGCCGTGATCGCTAATGTCTTTGCTATCTTTCGCGGTCCTAACAACATCCTTACTCTCGCCACTGTCGTACTTTAACTTTTACCCCTCCTGTTGTTCCTGTTCCTTTTCATCGCCTCCCTCTTTCTGTCCGTCTATCTCGCTTACAGGATTCTCTTTCCGTTTGTATTTCTAATGTTTCTTCTCGTATTGTTCCTTCCTTGTCCCCGTGGAGAATCCCCCTTCCAAAGTTTTGTACATCATTGACCAATGTCACTAAACCTTTTACCCCTCCTACAGTTCTGAAACGCCTTTTCTTTGAGCACTTTTCTTCGCACTCCCACTCTGTTTCCATCTTCACTGATGGGTCTAAGTCTGCAAACGGTGTGGGCTACTCTGTTATTTTTCCTGATCGCACTTATATATGTCGCCTCCCTTCGTAAGCTAGCATCTTCACAGCAGAACTTTATGCTATTCTCTATGATCTCCGTCTCTTGCTTTCTCATTGTCGATCCTCATTTGTGGTTGTAGTTGACTCTCGTAGTGCCCTCATGGCTATAGGGTCCTTTAATCCTGTCTATCCGGTGGTCGTCGAGATTCAACATTGGATGTTACTTATATCTAGTAAATTTAAATCAATAGAGTTTTGCTGGGTTCCCAGCCATATTGGTGTTTCTTTAAATGTGCATGCGGATGCTGCCACTAGAGAAGCTATCCGTTCTTGTCCCATCTCCCATAAAGGTATTCCTAATTCCGACTTTTATCCTGTTAATCATTCCTCCATCCTTGCCCGTTGGCAGGGTTGTTGGTCTTCTGTAGTTGGTAACAAGCTGCGCACTCTCAAACGTAGTGTGTCCCCATGGCCTTCCTCCTGCCACCGTATCCCGTGGTGGGAATCTGCTCTAGCAAGGTTGCGGATTGGCAATACTCGCTTAACTCACGGTCACTTAATGGATCGCCGCCCTGCTCCTTATTGTCCGAATTGCGTTGTCCCTCTTACAGTTGTGCATATCCTTATTGAATGTCCTGACTTCCAGGACGTGCGTGTGTCTTGCTTTTCGACCGCCCCTCGCGGTCACTTGTCCCTCGATAGAATTCTTTGTGAATCGGATACTTTTGATATCGTTCGCCTTGTGCGTTTCTGTTCTCGTATTGGCAGTCTTGGTGATATTTAGCGCCCTCTGATTATTTCACACTTTGTTGGCGCTACATAGCCTTCCCGATTTGGTGCCTAGCGTCGATAGTTACTTACTTACTTGTGGGGGGGGGGGGGCGATTTATTTACAGATTTCAAACTCTATTCTCTTTGTCCCCTTAGGTAGTGTTGATAATGAGGACCAGATAAGGCCTTATCACTTATGTATGGGCAATAAAGTTACTGCAATATATATGTTTGTAATTCCTAACCAATCCCTATATATAGTTTTTTTTTGGGGAGGGGGGTTAATTTTTCTTTACTTCATTTCAACACATATTGACCTACAACTTTCACATATTCAAGTATGAATGCCAAACAATGTTTATTAAAACATGCAAGAAAATTCATTACTAAAAATTGCCATATTCACTCTCGATAATTTAAACATCAATTATCTCTTAAAAAGAGATTTGAACTTTGAGAAAGCTTAAAAAATTCAGTCTCTGATCGATTCTCACCACTTTTACATATTATGTGCAAAGTTTTTAGTTCTAAGGTGTCCTAAGGATCATTTAGTCATGAAGCCCTATTGTTTGGAGTTATAAATTGTTTGCATCTAAATTTTGCACATATTTGATAGCCACATTGAAAAAATGTTTTACAGTAAACTATACTCTCAAAGAATATTTTTCTCTAAGGAACATGAACGTTAAATGCCATTTGGAGACCATAATGAATGAAATAAAAATTATGAGATTTTAATATTTTTAAAGCTAATTTAAAATTGTGATTTTTTTCTTTTTTTTCTTTTTCTCTTTATGGTATGATGTTGAGCCATTAGGAAACGTTGGAGCATTTACCATGAAGATATTATTCACAAACAAATTGAGTGTGTTTGAAGAAGTTTCAGTACCCAGTCACCGGGCCCCTGAAATAAATTCTGAAAGATTGCGCAATATGCCGTATATATGATGCAAGAACTTGCCTGTGCACAGGGCCACCATTGCTATTTAAAGAGTGAGTGGTGCATCTACATTCTTTCGGGCGGTCAGGATTAAATTATACTGTAGCCATCTATCTAACAAGTACTACAGATAACCGATCTATTAAGGCAATCAAATTTCAGTGTGATCTGTCTGTTCACCTGTGCCATAACCAGAGCAGTTCATCTAGAGGTAACACTCAAAATGACTGCTCAATCATTTATCCAGGATTTACATAGATTTGCAGCATTCTGATCATGCCCTAAACTGATTATTTCAGATAATGGAGCTAACTTGGTGGCTGGTGAAGCAGGTCTATGTAACACCATAAATGGGTTTTGTATATTATCTTGCAGATAACGAGAGCTCAGTCACACAGGATATTGGTGTCACCAGTTTAACGGCTCTTTGCAATTAAGAAGTCACACCTTTTAGAGATTTAGTGGTCACAGATTGAGTAAGAGTCAGGTCGAGTGAAGTGACCTTCCTTTCTGCTAAGCTGATAATTGCAGCCGGTTGGCTTTGTTTCCATTAAACAAGCCGCTGTTTTGGTGGGGCAGGTAGATAACCAGAGGCTATCTCCTGGAAGGCGGAGCTTAGGTCCCGATTCCCCCATATATATCCGTGGAACTGTACATTTGAGACACTGAGCAGGACAGCGGTAGATAGATCGCTTGTCGAGAGGTTCCCGCAGCCAGCATAGGCATGTCCCAGGCCGGGTAGGGACTCTGTCTGTTAGCAGTAGCCCAATCCCCCTCTTCTCTATCAAACTTAGTCTCAGAGACTTTGGTGAGTGAACTTGAAGGGTGACGTATTTTGTGTTTTCCAACTTAGGTGTTGTGTGATTTTCAGAGGCAGTCAGCCGTAGTGCTCTCAATTTCGTATGTGGTGACTCAAATTTGTGTATTAATGTTGACATATCGAACATGAAGTGAAATGTGTGAATTATGATACCCATAATAGAAAATACATAATTGATTAACTTTATTGGGAAATTGTCTTTAATACTGATCCCTAGATCTTAAATTTTGAAAGCTAGATTGGAGAACCCCCTGACATTTACTGGCTTAAGATTGTGACTTAAAGATTTGTTATTATATGAGTTATATTCATTCGTACATCGGGTATATGATAACACCAGAAAATATTATTGTACAGACAAGTTCCATTCCTTGTCTTATATATGATTAACTTGAGTGAATGGTGGCAGTAACCTTCTATTTTTCTACTATACTTCTACTCTTAATTTCTAATCATCTACTTTCCTCCTTGATCTTATTTTCTCCCTCTCATTCTAAACTTTCCCCTTTCCCTTGACCATTATTCCTCACTACTCTCATTCTACTTCCCTACCTCCCTCAACCTTTGCGTTTTCCCATACTTCCTTTAGTTCCTTTCCTTTTCTGTTAAATAAATTCTGAAAGATTGCATAATATGCCGTATGTACGAAGCAAGAACTTGCCTGTGCATAGGGCCACCATCGCTAGCTGAAGAGTGAGTGCTGCATCTACATTCTTTCGAGCCGTCAGGAGTAAATTATACTGTAGCCACCTATCTAACAAGTACTATAGATAACCGATCTATTAAGGCAATCGAGTTACAGTGTGATTAAAATGTTTTCATCACATAAAATGTGATTCAAATGTGATCATCACATAAAACGTGATCATCACATAAAATGTGATCATCACATAAAATGTGATCATCACATAAAATGTGATTAAAATGTGATTAAAATGTTTTCACAGACATCTATGGAAAATCTGTTTCCATCCTGCGGTTTCTTGCACACTGGAATAACATCACTGCAGATGGAAAGTTATCCTTCCTAGAGCTCCATGAAACGGAGGCTTTAATGAACGATTAATAAGAACTGTCAAAACATCCTTGAGGAAATCTCTATCCCTGTCAAAAAAGTCAATATTTATGAATTCCAGACCGTCACGGAGATAGAGTCCATAGTGAACAATCGACCACTGTCGTACTTGTTTGATGGTCCTACTCAACATGAGCCATTTGTCCTGCCCGCTTAATGTATGGAAGACCTCTGACTCCAGTACCATCTCTAGTGGATTGTGAGATCAGAGATTGCTTATATGTGGGTCAGAGTGAGTTGGTTCAGGGTCCAAGTATTTGTTCAGCATAATCCAGAAATGGAATGATTTATGGACAAAAGAATATCTCACCTCTCTACAAGAACATCATTACAGGGCCAATATTCCTCATAATAAGTCTATCTCCAACCTTGTGATATTGTCTTGGCAAAAATGTGATAGTCCGAGAGCTTATTGACCATTGGGGAAAGTCATCTCTGTCCATCCATACAGCCAGGGGACTTTGAAAATAGTCAAAATTCTGTCTAGAGGAACTGCTTACCTCAAGACATTAGACAAACTAATCCACATGGAATCTGTGGGTCAGTTAGATCATTAGCTTTGATGTCCAAAGAGCTTGGAAAGGATGTGGTAGGAAGAAGGATGGGGCGATGAAATTCTTGGAAGAGGATCTGGATGTGGAGAGAGGAGACTTGAAAGTTCGGTGGCTGTCCATCGTGGGTTGGCATATGTTTTTGGTCATGGCTTGGGGTAGTTGTTTTAGATTCAGCTACTAGGAACAAAATGTTTCAAGTAGCATTGGCTATGGTGAGCCCGTAGTGGACTTCCCTGACACAGAAGGGAGGCTGTAACTTGTCTCTCTTGAGTACTGTTGTTGTTGTTGTTGTTGTAGATTCAGCTACTGGGAACAAAAAGTTCCATGGCTTGGGGCTTGAGATCTTCTGAAGAGGCTGAAGGCTAGTAATGAGGCGGTGAGATGTTGTCCTGGTTCAGATGTGGTTTTCTGTCTGGCATGGAGGAGGCGTCTTCCCGATGGTGGTGGTGAACCGGGGTGTTCTAAGATATGTTTGGTGCCCGGAGGTAGGGGTTTGACGTGGTGAACTTTCTTATGAATAATCCTAACTCCAACTTAGGCATCGGAGTTCCTTCCGGGTCTTCGTCGTATTCAGAGAAGTTTATTTGATTGGAAAATATTGGGTCGAGGTGCTCCTCTTCAGGTGGGCGATGTCGACATAGTTTTCTAGCGTATTGGCATGCACAATTCTGCGGCCTAGGAACATGCTGCGGCTCAGCCCGGCGAAGATCCTGTTGCACTCTAGAGCCAGAAGTTTTCTTGTGGTGGGGATGCCTTGGAAGTGGCTGGCCGAAGGTGGGATGAAGCGGCCATGGCAGGGGTAAACCCTCCTCAGAGTCGTCCAGTGGTTGAATGTATGTTGTTTCCAATTCGTTGATGTTGATTGGTTCTATTGTAGTTACTGGTGTAACAGTCTGGGCAGTGTCCGTTTTCTGTTTTCCCGTTTTCTGTCTTTTCCCTGACAGACCTGTATATTTCCTTCTTGTATCAGTGGATGATGTTGAGGTTTCCATTTGCTATTAGTCTGCTTTGTCTGGGGTGGCGGTGGACTGGGTGAAAGTTGATATCTGGGTCGCTGATGTTGCTCGTACCGGTGTTGAGTCTTCCTCCTGGGAAGGCGATTTTGACATTGCTTCGGTTGCTGCTGATGTTGGAGTCTGGTTTGTTTGAGTTGAAGCAGCGTTTGGAAGTTGAAATAGGTCCGCTGGGATCGACATCGTAGGTAAGTTGTTATGAGCGAGCAGCATGTTCAGTACTCTCACGTATTTGACGATGTTTGTTCCTGCCATCTTCTCAGCTACACTGGTCAGGGATGGGATGAGAGTGGTGGCGGCTGAGACTGCTGATTGGCTGAATGGAGAGTTGACTGGCTGGGCTGCAATCGCCTGTGTGATGGGTCCCCTGTGGGGGGAGGGCCTGGCCTGGTGTGGATGGCTGTGTAGCAGAAACAGAAGCGTTGGGAAGCTCGCCGGCTGATTTGTTGTTGGGTTGGCAGTTACTGTTTTCTTGATTTCATCAAGTCGTACTTGGGAGTCCATGGAGACGGCGGTGTGAGCTCCTCCACAATTGAGATACAATTTACTGGGTGACTAGCAGGTTTTGAAGTGATGATCTTGGGTGCAAATGCTGCACTTTGCCTCTGCTTGTGGGCAATTCCTGGTATCGTGGTCGTATTTATAAAACTTAAAACATTGGCGTACGATGTAGTAACGCTCCTTCTTGACAGTGTCAGGTGTAATGAAAATGGCCAAGCATCTGAATCCATTTTCCACAGCTTGGGTCGCTGCAGCAGCTGTTGTGAAGGTGACCTTGAGAGTAGGCCTTGGTCTGTCGTCGTTCTTGATGACTGACTTTAGCTGCAGTCAGAGCAGGGTTCCTGTAGTTGATGCTATCAAGTATAGTGTCAGGGTCCTGGGTGGCGATGTAGACACTCGTGTGGCTGATGAAGATGGTTCGTTCAGCCAAGTAGCGTCGGGAAGGAGTGATGATAAGGTTGGGGTTTCGTAGGGCGTCCTGGTGTTCTGGTGCAAACAGTTGCTCCAGAGCTTCCTCGCTTGAATAGAGAAGTACAGCGCCGTCGGCATCGTCGCGGGTGTCCAATGGAGCAGCATTCCTAATGTCAACGATTTTCTTTAGTAATTGGGGCCCGTTGTATCTGGTTTCGTCCCGAAACCGGACCTTGATGCGGTAGATCATGATGATGGTGAATCTCTCAATGCCTGCCGTTCACTAGAGATTGCCTACCGTCTCTTCTCGGTATATAGTACCAAGATGGGAGTGGGGTGTGAGCAGAAGAGCAGAAGACTTGCTTCATTCTAGAATCTAGAGTGAAGCAAGTCTTCGGCTCAATTTTTACCCACCCGGCAGTGCTAGGTACATGAGAGGTTTGATCCTGGGAGACCTCCAGTATCCCTACCACCAAATGATCCCCATACACCAATCAGGCCCATTCGTCTACAACAGACAGCCGCACAAAAGTGCAAATAAAATTTGCAGATGTATTATCAATCTGATGGAGATTAATTGAACATAGATGGTCACTGCCAGTTCTAAAAAATGGATTCTGTGCCAGTTCTTTCCCCCAGAAGATGCGGAAAATTCCGCCATACCAATATGTATAACCAATAAAATGAAGTAGTTATCTAAATCCTAAATCTAAATCATACATCATACATCTAAATCATACATCTAAATCATACATCTAAATCATACATCTAAATCATACACCTAAATCATACATCTAAATCACACATCGTAGATCATACATCCATGACACCACAGGTCACGTCCGCTAATAGGCCTATGGCCTACATGACAACATTCACGGAGTCTAGAATTTTCCATGATGAGAATGCTTAATTCAAATATAGTTGACTTCCTGTGATGTCATTTCAAATTCGAAATCCCTACAGCAACACTTTCATCTAAATATACTTATCAAAATATTGTGCCTTATCTCATCAAGAGAGATCTTAAATCTCGCAACGGTCAGATAAGCACCAGCTCTCAGCTGGAGTTTGTTGAATGTTTAATTGACCAAGTTGCATGCTTCTATAACTTAAACATTCCATATTAACTGTTTGCCGTTTCACAGGAAAACCCCCAAAAATAAAGTGATCATCTATGATAATTCTTTTCTGAATCAGTCTGTTAATTGTTAATAATAATAACTTTAATCTGAAATAAGTTTACCACTAAATAATCAGTATAAATTATCAATCACTATCATAATTTTCATGAAGTAATAATATTTGCTTACATATAATCTATAAACCAATTTTAAATCTTCCTTGAATAACATGATAAGTTATTTTAATATTTGCCAGATAAAGTCCCAATTATTGTTTAAGTAAACTATAACTGTTTAAGAGCTAGGATAGAGTGTGTACAGTGTTCAGATTTATTATATACCTGAACAGTGAATCAGTTATTTCAGCAGTCATTATTACTGCTGTGGTTTTTAACATAGTCCTATACAACGAACACTGCTGTGGCTAAATACCAACTGGTACATGATGTTTCTTCAACCAATTTCCTTCCTAAGTACCTGAACACTTACAGTCCTTGAAACCTCTTCGAAGGCATACATGAGGAATTTTTGTCTGGACTTTGAGACAGCTAAGGCCTTCAATGTTTTTTTTATTTAATACTGCATGCTATTTACTATTTTGTATTTACACACTTTTTATTCCATATGTATTAATTAATCCCAGGTATTTATCCCACATCGACGACATTTCGGTTTCTCGCCTGTTGTTGCCAATCTCTATATGGAGTGTTGCAAAACTGTTCTTCTTCCCACTATTGAAACTCGTCCCTCTCTCTGGCTCCGCTATGTTGATGACATTTTTGTTCTATGGTCTCTTGACCCTAGTCATTTCTAGTCCTTCCTCTTCTCTCTTAACAATCTGATCGTTTTATAAATTTCAAGGTTGAATAGGAATTTAATTTACTCCTTCCTTTTCATGACATTCATGTTCACAGTTCTGGGTATAGTTTCTCTTTCTCTGGTTACTGCCATCCTATGCACAGTGGTATGTACATTCACTTCTTTTCCTACCATCCTCCTACTGTTAATCAAAGTTTTACCATCTCTCTTTTTTCCTCCATGTTCTCCGCATCCGTGACCCTCAGTTTCCTGTTGTTGTTTTTTAATTTATTTTATTTACAAGGCTTTCTTTCGCTTTGGATACCATTTACCTTTAATCAACTGTGATTGTTCTCAAGCTAAACGTAATTTCTTTCACCTCAAATCAGTTTCCAACACTTGTACTATTGTGCTCTGCCTTCCCATAATATCTGAACTAAAAAATCTCACTTATACCCTTCGTCCTCTCGATGGGAAGCTCACCTTTCGACAAACTAACACTGTTCGTAGTAATCTGGTTCACATTGCGCTTCCTGCTTCTAATACTGCTGGTGTCTATTCTATTTCCTGTTCGTCTTGTCCTCTCCAATACTTTGGTGAAACTGGTCATAAACTAAATGACAGACTTAAGGAACACAAAAGAAGTGTTAAGTCTCCAGGTACAAATAATGCTCTCTTCTGTCATGTTAAGGACTCATATCATCCTATTGATTGGCCTTGTAAAATAATCTTTCTTGCCTCTACTCTTCACATACTCCGTCTTGTTGAATCGACTCTGTTACACAACATACACAACATGAACCTTAGTTCAGGCTTTGTTGCTCTTGACTCCTCCTTTTCACAGTACATAAAGGCTCCAACCTTCTTAACAAACGTAACCTGACTAAAATTACCCTTGTTTCTTATTCCTACCCCCTTACATTCTTTCCTTTCTTCTTATTTTTGTCTTCCTCTTTTTCGTACACTCTTCCTATTCTTACCTTATTCCTATATTCATCCTGGTCTTACCTTTCTCTTACCTAGTACTCACTCTCTTACCTATTTGTCACCTCTTTCTCATACCTATCTCTCACACCTCACTCTTTTAACTATCTCTCACCTCACTCTCTTAAATATTTCTCACCTAACTCTTAACTATTTCTCACCTCACTTTCTAACCTATTTCTCACCTCAATCTCTTACCTTATATTTGCCTGTACTTTCCTCTCCTCTTTACCATTACTGGGTATCCATGCCCGTGCTACCTCTTTGGTGGCTTAATCTCTATCAATCAATCATCATCTCTTCTTTCACACGGCATCACAATGGGCCAAGACGGACCGAAACGTCGTCATTTATTCACTTTCTGATCTGTGGTTTTGTTGTCAAATGTTCAGCCACGTTATTGAGACTCGTCGTCTGTATACATAGTTACCATGATACTTACTATTGATATACATAGTCACATCACTATTTCCCATTGATATACATAGTCATATCAGTATTTCCCATTGATATACATAGTCACATCAGTATTTCCCATTGATATACACAGTCACATCAGTATTTACATTTTATATAGTCACCATATTACTTACTATAAATATACATAGTCACCTTAATATCTATCATTAATGCTACATAAAACCACATTAATATTAATATTTACCATTTATACTATGCAAAGTCACCTTAATATCTGCCATTAGTACTGTGCAAAGAAACTTTTCTATACACCATTAGTACTGTGTATAGTAACCTTATTAAGTACGTACCTTAATACGTAAAATTAGTACTATGTAAAGAAACCTTACTAAGTATAATTAGTACTATGTAAGAAAACTTTATATATTAGTAATATGTAAAGTAACCTTAATATGTAACATTACTAGTGTGTAAATAAACTTAAATATGTAACATTAGTACTATGTAAATATGAAAATCGTACTATTAGTGTTATTTAAATAAAATTTTTGTTTATGTTATGTTATGTATAGTTGTAATTAGATTTCTTACCATTCCAAATACTGATTTAGACAGCAGCTGAAATTAATCAAATAAAGGAATTATATTAACAATTTAAAAGACTGCTTATATACTTCACCCAAAAATATTAAAATATTATGTACAAATTATTCAATGATCTCTCAAGCAATATAAACAATATATATTTCAAAACATTTTCATGCATGATAATATTTCTCATTCAGTTATTTGTATTATGTTCATGCAGACTCATCTATATCTCTTAACTTTACACAATTAATCGGTTAATGTCGTATAGTGAGGTCATTAACTATACAAAATGAGGAGAGCCACATCTACAGACCGCTGGACAGCGTCCTGATTTAAACACAGACACACAGAGAGACATACAGATGGACAGATAGACAGACAGAGAAACGAAGACAAACTGATAAATAGTCAATGACAAGGAGTAACAGACTTATAGAAAGAGACACAGGAAGACAGAAAACAGAGACAAATTACTACCATACAGACAAACTGAGAAAGATCAGAAACCAACAGAACAAATAGAGATATCCAGACAGTCAGAAAGCAAAGACAGACAAATATATACACAGAGAGAGAGAGAGAGAGAGAGAGAGAGAGAGAGAGAGAGAGAGAGGGAGAGAGAGAGAGAGAGAGAGAGAGAGAGAGAGGGAGAGAGGAGAGAGACAGAGAGATAGAGAGATAGAGAGATAGAGAGATAGAGAGAGATAGAGAGAGATAGAGAGAGACAGAGAGAGATAGAGAGATAGAGAGATAGAGATATATGGGCATACAAAAAACGGAAGATAGATGGGAAAATAGAGGCAAATTCACAGGGAGATCTTGAGTGAACTCGGGCACCGCCGAAGTTCATCCCTATAATATTGTCTTTAAGGGACCCTTTTTTTTTTTGCTCCTGCAAACTAAAAAATATATCTTTGAAGCATATTGGTGAATGTGTGTAACAGTGACAAGAAAGACAATCTTTGTCTCATTTTAGACCTCTCAGATACCTCCCAGGATGCAATGCTGCTTTTCCAGATATTGCAATGACATCAAGATGCAGTAATGTGTGTACTGATGGAGATTTTTACCTAACAGGGAAATAGATTGGATATTAAAAACAGGTAAGCTTTCATGATATTTATATTTTTTTGGATGAAATTTGAAAAATAATAAGCTTATGCAAAAGTATAACAAATGTCACAATCGCTTCTTCTGGGCCCTTAAATATAAGAATTTTTTTCATATAAATATTCGTCATTTTACAACAGTTCTATGTACAGGACAGTTGAAATTGAACTCAAGCTGACTAAAGCTGTATATGACACCTGGACACACCGTGCCCCTTATTTTAACACCTGCACACTGTAACTCTTGCACTGTTTGAGAAAACTGTTAAAACTAGAAAAAATTATAGTTATGATAGCTCCTTATAAAGTCTGGCAGTATTGAGGAGAGAACGCCAAAACTGTATGTTTAAGTATGTGTCGCAGAGGCTTTTTCTATGGTATATAGCCATCTCAAATAAACTTCTCCGTCCCTGCTCCCATTCCAAAGAACTGCCGGCCTTCTGTGTTCTCTAATAAATATCGAGCTGTAAAAAACACACTATGAAACAATGTATTTGACTATTAACTATTTGTATTTGACTTTCTAGCTGACGAATTAAACACCTTTGATTTTTTATTTGCATTCAAAATAGGTCACTCAACCACGCTTTGTAGGTTTTTATTGCCATATATTATTAAATATTTCAACTTACAAGGTAGCTCTGACCTTTCTTTATGTTTTGATGCTTCTTTGATGCCACAACATTTAAGAATGTTGACCTCACAAAACGTTTTAGAGAATTGCTTAGCAAAGCACAAATTGCGTAATCGCTAGACACCTACATATTTTCGATCAGGAATAAAAATGTTGATGTGAAAAGAAGTAATGTTTTTTTCTGCAAACTGATCACTAAAAAATGAGGTGAAATAAGGTTCCGTTTTATTAATTCATTTTCCGATTTCTATCTTGATTCATTGATGAAAGAGAAGAATATCTAATAGAGCTGACTCTCGAATTGAGTGTACTTAGTCCAATATTTTCAGTTTTGCAATAGTTCCATGGGAAGCGACCGAACAAGCTTTGAAACATATATACAAATATGTTAAAGACATATTGCTAAATCTTCCCAAATTTGCTGTGATTGCTTTTAAATCTGCATTCGTTTTATGGAGATCTTAAAGTAAATTTTGTCATCTTAACATCTGGTCGAAAGTAATGTTATAATCGGACCATGAGCCCAGTATGTGATATTTGGACCATGAGCCCAGTTTGTGATACTTGGACTATGACCACATCATGTGATACTGAGACCAATGGCATCTTATATTACTGAAACCATGGGCTCATTTGTAATACTGAGATCATATACACATTATGTGCTAACGAGACCCCGAGCACATTATGTGATAATGAGAGCTTGTACACATCATGTGGTACTAAGATCATAAGCACATCTGTTATACTGAGACAATAAGCACATAATGTGTGTGGGATTTATTTTAATCCCCCAATATAAAATATAAATCTTAAAATTAAAACAACTACCTAAATGCAAAAGAAAAGAAATAAAACGGCAAATTTAGCTTTATGCTGTAAATAGTAGTTCTTTGTGGTGTCCGGGGAGACTGTTGATATAGTTCAGTGCAAGTGTGTGGATTGTATTATAGGCTCAGTGTTCCTTAAGGTTCTCTTCTCGGTATTCTTAAGATACTTCCTTAAGACTTCTTTAAGCCTGTTCCTTAAGCTACTCAGGGAGACCGGGACTTAATGTGATATCAAACACTCCGTGGTGAGTAGTCTGTTATGGTGTTTTGGTGTGATGTTGTCTGCGAGCTCCGTCGGCTGTGACTTCAGACGTCGGGTGTGGCAGTGATGATACACACAGTGTTTATATAACTTTTCACACAATTATATCACTTTAGGGCCATGTTTTTATAGTTTACAAAAATTTATTAAACCATACAAAGGTCCATGGGAATGTAAAACAGCTGTTAATGCAGCGTGAACTCCCGTGGTGTTCCTATGATGACGGCTTTGCGCCCCAGTCGAATCTATGCCAGGGCGGGAATAGTTACCCACCTAGTTTAAAGATTGATTAAATATCCCGGTTTACCACAAATATTTAACAAAATAGTGATCTATTGATTATATTCATCAAAATTTTGTATTGCCATCGTTTTTTGTATTCATCAAATTTTGTATTGATATGCTTATAGCTATTGAATTTAATTATTTCCTGGTATTAAACCTATTAAAGACGCCTCCCCTGGGAGGTAGCTCTAACAAGAGTTGACGTCTGCTGGCCAAACACTCTCTGTGTTCTTGGAGGGTTGGGCTTGTATCTAGAAATAGCTATGATATGTGCACATGGTCCATGTGCTTTCTCACAGACCATGCATTATAACACAGACAATGTTATACTATATCTTAGACCATGAGCACATCAGGAAATTCTAAGACCATAAGCACATCATGTGATGCTTAGACCATGAGCACATCAGGAGATTCTAAGACCATAAGCACATCATGTGATGCTTAGACCATAAGCACATCGTTTGATGCTTTGACCATTAGCACATCATTTGATGCTTAGACCATAAGCATATCACGTGATGCTTAGACCATGAGCATATCACGTGATGCTTAGACCATACGCACATCATTTGATGCTTAGACCATTAGCACATCATTTGATGCTTAGACCATAAGCATATCACGTGATGCTTAGACCATAAGCATATCACGTGATGCTTAGACCATGAGCGCATCATGTGATGCTTAGACCATAAGCACATCATGTGATGCTTAGACCATGAGAACATCATGTGATATTCAGACCATAAGCGCTTCGAGTGGTGCTTAGAAAACGAGCACATCATGTGATAGTGAGACCATAAGCATATTGCGTGATGATAAGAACTTGAAAAAATCATATTCTACTGAGATTATAACCACATCTGTAATACTGAGACAATGAGCACGTATAATGATACTGAGACTAAGATCACATCATATGATGCTTAGACCATAAGCACATCATGTATTACTAATGTGTCGGAAAAAAACCGACAACATATAATAATCTTTCATACAATATGCAGAAAATATTGCTGCTGTTCTTTTACTAACAAATTAACAACAATTAACCTAATTATCTTAGTTATTTATTCAAAGAAAACGAGATTGCAGTGGAATGCTCCTCTAGAATATGAGAATATATTGCAGCATCAGCAAATGGAGTTCACCATCTAATAATATAGTGAATTCTTCTTAAGACGAGCCTCTGTGTCTCTGGACTGTAAACATAAAAACATTTTCCTGGAGCGAACTTAATTATCAGTACTAAAATAAATTATATATATAAGAACCCTCTTTCCACTTCTTGATTAAAAGCAGTGGGCGGAAATGCCCAATGCGCTTCCAAACTTTTGGTCTTTACCCTCTTCTCAAGAAAGTTAATGCTACTAACTATATCCTTAGCACCCACTACATAAAAAAGAAGCACATGTTAGTACACATGAATATGATAAAACTGTACCAAGGACGGAAATCCCGGTTCAACTTTGATGACGAGTGAACGTCTGGACGCCGCCTCCGCCTGGGAGCTGCCGGATCACATTCTGTTTTACGATTTGGATTTGATACTGCCATTTGGCATTCCTCTTCAACGGTCCCGTTGTACGACGCCTGGCGCACATATTGCCTTGGGTCACGGGATTGTTGATATTTTTTTTTGTCCAGCGCCGACTTGGCTGAGAGGTGCCGGGAGTTGGTGGGTCTTGGTGGGCTCTTGTTGTGCCCTCAGTAGTGGTGGGCGGCCGACTTCTGCTCTGTCGGAGATCACTGGATGATTTTTGCGTTTTAGCTGGGGGCCGAGTTTTGGTTTTTGCTACCCAGTGTTTACTGTGTGGGGCGGGGCCGGTGCTAGTCACCCTGAGGGACTCCTGGGGCTCCCCTATCATCTGCCTTTCTGCGTTTCTTTGCCACTAGGCATATCTGTTTCCGGTGAATGACTTCACTCGTTTTGCGATTAGGCTTGGCGTTTCACCTGTCCGAGCTTCGCAATTAACTCTTCATGCTAACGTCGCCGCTAAATCAACAACAACAACATTCCAGGGACGGGACATATTAACCCGTTGATGATGGTCTCAGGGGAACAAGACCAAGAGGTGAAGAAGGACGTTGATAATCAAGTAGCATAGAATTCAGATTTTCTGCTGAATCTATCTACCAAGTTGACTCACATGCCTGAGGAAAAATAGAAAAACTTAACAGAGTTAATAACGCAATGTTAGTCTATTTTCAGAAATGCTCCAGGTCTGACGTCCGTCTCGAAACATGACTAAATCCTTGAGGAGAGCCAGAGACCGATAAAGCAGCATCCCTACCGACTCAATCCCCGTAAGAAGGAGGTGGTAAGACGTGAGATAGACTACATGCTCCAAAATAATCAGATCGCCCCAAGTATTAGTACGTGGTCGTCTCCCATTCTGCTAGTACCCAAGCCTGGTAATGAGTTAAGGTTATACATTGATTGCCAGCAAGTTAACAAGGGCACGTTAGCTAATACATATCTCCTTCCCAGGATAGAAGAGTGTAATGAAACCATCGGTAAGGTCACATACCTAACGAAGTTCGACCTCTTCAAGGGCTATTGGCAAGTACCTTTGACAAAGCATGCCAAACCTATTTCTGCTTTTGTGACTCCTGATGGTCTTTTTGAGTGTCAAGTGATACCATTTGGACTTAAAATTCCGCCTCTATATTTCAGCGATTAATGACTAGTGTACTATGCGACGTAGAGAATGTCATGGTCTACATAGTTGACGTGTTGAACTACGACTCAAACTGGGAATACCAAGTTCATCATGTGGAAGCCGAGCTTGTTGATTAGCCTTCGGCTAATCAACAAGCTCGGTTGCTAGTCAATATGCATAAATCGGAATTTGTTAAGACATATGTAATTTTTTATGAACATCTGATAGGTGGAGGATGGATCGCCCCTTAAGAGCAGCAACAAAGAAGCCGTCGATTAGTACCCGACCCCTTCGCCACTAGAGGTCCTGCATTCCTGGCGTATGCCCTGATTCTGTCATAAATTCGTTCTTAACTTCTTAACAATTGTAGTGCCTTTGACAGATCTCCTGAAGAAGGGAGTAAAGTTCATGTATACTACGGACTGTCAGATACCTTTTGAGAGCCTGAAAGCCCTAATGCTACTATCTCCCATTTTTATGTCCCGTAATTTCGATGACAGATTCATATTAACCGTCGTTGCTTCAGATTAAAGCATAGCGGCAGTGTTGCCACAAAATGATACAAAACGGGTAGAACAACGTGAAACTTATTATTCCAAGAAACTGTGTAATTGTCAACGGCATAACTCTGTGATAGAAAAAGAAACATTGGCCCTTGTGAGCGCTGATCAACACTTTGACGCCGATTTGACTAATTATTATCCATTTCTGGTCAGGTCTAATCATAATCCTATAAAGTTTTTAACACAGATCCATCAAAAGAATCTCAGGTTAACCAGATGGAGACTACATCTTCAACAGTATGGCTTAGTAGTGAACACATTAAAGGAGTTGAGAATGAAGTAACAGATGCCTTATCACACATGTAAATCACATTCGACTTTTTTTTTAGAAATAAAACAAATCCTTTTAGGAGGGGAGGCATGACGATGTCAACGCATCTCTTGCACACACTCCCCTATTTTCTGTTCCCCGGTGGAAGGTTTTGATCTTAATGATACCCGTGTAATTTTCTTCTTACTGTACAATATTACTCCTCAGAAGTGATGTGGAGGGTTTTCTTGGTCGACAAGCGTTAGTTCACCCAGGGCACTTCTGAACACAAGGCTTGTTATGGAGGGAACAAGTGTGCCTAGTCGGGTGAGACTGTGATTTGTCTGTGATAACCTGTGAAGTTTTGGTGATTGGACCCACGTAACCCGGGATGGCCAGTTGAGTTACGAGAGGGAATTAATGTCTGTCTGTCCTCTGTGTTAAGGACTGTAATAGTTGAAGTATTTTAGAGGAAGTCAGTCAGTGTGTTGATTGAGACCAGCCAGAGTGTTGTTGGAGAGTAGTAGTGGTGTTTTGACACCATGACGAAACTGTGGAGTTCTGGCCCATGATTTACTGAGAAAGGTGGACTTGCCGGCGTGAGAACCGGAGACGAAAGGCTCAGGGAGGGTATCTTGAGTTTACCTTAAGTTTTGCGATAGAAGACAGTGAATCAGCTTTAGGCAATCTTGCAAATGCACTTCACAATATTAACTGGGATTCTGAACTCAATAATTCTCAGGATATAAATTCATTAGCTAACCTCTTCCTCTCCAAAACTCTAAGCCTCTACAACCTTCATTGCCCCCTTCTCACCAAGCAAGTAACTGACAAAAGATAAAGCAATCTATGGCTCACAAGTGGCATTCTCAATTCAATCAACAAGAAACATGAATATGAAAAGAAACTCAGGAGTGGCCTAGTTACAAAGGAAGTAGTTAAAAGGTACTCATCAATGCTTACCAGTATCATAAGAAAGGCAAAACTTTCATATCATGTGAATAGATTCAATGAAGCAAAAGACAACATGAAAAGCACATGGAAAACCATCTCAGGTATCCTAGGAACTAAACAACACTCACATAACCAAATAAAACTGTATAAGGATGGGTATACACTGTCAACTGATTTAGAAATGGCAAATGAATCTAATAGCTTCTTTTCATCGGTTGGTGCTAATCTTGCCAGAATAATCCCACAGACTCAGACATATATTAACACATATCTCTCAGGCAGTTATCCAAACTCTCTTCTCCTTTCACCAGTCAGCCCGGCAAATGTTGTGTCCATCATACACTCTCTAAAAACCAAGCCTGGGAACACCAGTGAAATTCCGTCCATTGTATACAAGAGCTCCTCCCATGCCCTTGCGCCACCCATAGCTCTACTGTTCAACAATATAGTATCACACCTTCCCTGATATCCTTAAAAAAACAACAGTTACGCCAGTTCATAAAGGAGGCAATCCGGCTGACATAAACAATTATAGACAAATATCAAATCTACCCATTCTATCAAAAATATTTGAAAAAATTATCTACAAACAGCTCTATTCCTAGCTCGTAAAATTCGACACACTCAGCCCCTGTTAGTTTGGCTTCCGGTCCCAAAAGAGCATCAATGATGCAATCATTAGTCTCCTTGACGTAATCTGCTCAGCCCTTGACAAAAATGAGCTGAGTAGATTATGACAAATCTACTCAGCTCATTGACAAAAATGAGTTGCATCAATGATACAACTTCTTCCACTCTACCATTAACCGTTGGAGTGCCACAGGGTAGCATCTTAGGACCTCTTCTATTTCTTATATATATCAATGATCTGCCTAATGTCTCTAATATTCTTAAACCTATATTGTTTGCTGATGATACTACCCTTATCTATTCAGACCCCAACCCACATACACTAAATAATGTTGTGAATAATGAATTAAAAAAAGTCCACTTATGGATGTCAACTAACAAACTAACACTAAACATAGAAAAGACCTACTACATCTTATTTGGAAGCAAATCATCGAATGCAATTCAGCTACAGATACACAACATTAACATCAGTAATAAAAATGATGGAAAGTTTCTTGGCCTATTCCTAGACAAGAGACTCAACTTCAGCACCCACATTCAACACATAACTAAGAAAGTCTCTAAAACAGTTGGAATACTCTCCAAAATAAGATATTATGTTCCTAACTCTGCTCTCCTCTCACTATATTATGCACTAATCTATCCCTATCTTAATTATGGTATCTATGCATGGGGGTTTACCACTGCAAACCACCTTAAGTTCATCATCACCCAGCAAATATCTGCTATCAGAATAATAACAAACTCTGCTTTCAGACAACACTCAGCTCCCTTGTTTAAATCCCTTAACTTGCTAAATATTAACTCCCTCCACACATTCTTTTGTGTCAACTACATTTACAAAACCCTGTTCTTAAATGCAAACCATGCTCTGAAACTCTCCCTGGACAGATGTAATAGGACCCATTATCACCACACCAGAAATAAATATCTCTTTGATATCCCCAGGGTCAAACTTAATCTGTGTAAACACTCTATGCAAATTAAGGGACCTAGTCTATGGAACTTACTGCCTAGTGAATTGAAAAACTATCAAAATTTTGTCTCATTTAAAAGCAAAACCAAAAAGTACCTAATTTCATCTTCGTAGTTTCCTACACTGAGCTTTAAATTTGCTCTGAATCTAGTGTTACCCAATCTCCCAGTCTTTATGTACTTAATCCAAACAACTTTATCATTGTGTTCATTGCTGTCTTCTTTTATGTGCTAGCCATATGCTGTACTGTGCCTGCTAAGTTTTGTTAAACTACCATTCAAGCTGTCATTGCAATCATTCTGAGCTATCAATGTGCTTTAATATACCTACAGTTTTTCTCTCATCTTTTATTTTTTTCATGGTATGTAACTGTTATCATTTTTATAAATTTTGTAATTATTTACATACTTATAAGTTTCTTAGATTAAAGACCTGCTTGAAACGCTGCGCGTACTAGTGGCTTTACAAGAATGTAATTACTATGCTATGCATCCTCACAATCCCAATGTACCTTCTTGTATATATATAAATAAATAAAATAAATAAATAAATAGGATATATGTGGACTCACCGGGATAGAAGATTGCAAAAGTTCTTTTGTAGTGTCCCGTGTGGAAGTGACACATGCGTTGTTATGTTATGTACATGTGTAATAAGTGCGTATATTTAAGAAGTATTCATGATGATGGTTTTATTTAATATACTCTATCTCTTACCTCCATTTCCGTTGGACTATTTCTCCCAGTTCTTGATAACTTGCCTATGACACGGGGTTGGTTCTGGTAAGAAGAGGCACTACAGCCCCGCACAAAGTTTGAAATGAAAATAACCCTAGTGTGTCTTAATATTTATACACTCTGTATGGTAGTGTAAACTACACATAAAAGGTCCACGGATCTGTAAAAAGGCTGGAACTCATCATACACGACAGTGATATGGTTTCTTCTTCACGACACGTGCAGTTTGCACGAAAGGTTTTCCTCCCGATGACTGATCGAGTGCTAATGTTGGGTGATGTGCCACTCACAGTGGCGCATCAATGTTTTTTAATTTGGAAGCGATTGAAAGTCATCGAGGTCGTCTATTTGTGTAAGGAAAAAGACAAAAATAAACATATGAGTGGAAATGGACTCAGGATGGCAAATATGAGGAGTTGTGTTTCTTTTTCTGCGTCTGTCCTGCGCAGGTTACACGAGTTGTGTTGATGGTGTGATTTAGTGTGTGGTTTAGTCAAGAGACTGAAGTGTGTGCGAGTCAAAGAATGTTTGGGAGTTAATAACAATTCAGATAGGTTAGGATATATTAGAGTGGGTAAATTAATGCCATGTTAGGGCCTCACTTACCCAGTAACCGGGTTCTTTACCTATCAAACTGTATATGGGGCCTTAGTGCCTCTTCTTACTCGATTTCACCCCGAGTAATAGGGAAGTTAATAAGGACTGACAGTAATAATCAATCTAAAGGAAAAGGGGGGTAAACAACACTGAACAGAACCATCACCAAGTGTACTTCTTAACTATATATATATATATATATATATATATATATATATATATATATATATATATATATATATAAAATATATATATAGAAATAGTTAAGAAGTACACTTGGTACTTCTTACCAAGTGTAATTGGTAAGACTTGGTAAGAGTCCCCTGTGCCCTTTTTCGCCAACTTTGAGGTAAACTCCGGAGCTCACAGGTCCTGCGACGGCGCGGGAACCAGTCATATTGGTGTTTCCCTCTCCATTGGAGATTTTCGGTGCCGTGGAGAGGGGAGGGGGACCTTCTACAAGGGTAACCGCTTCTCCTCCATTTCAACCTACCCAGACTTTGCGCCCTGGTGAGGCCACCCCAGGCCAACAACCAGAGCGCAACTCCATAGTTTCCTGAGACTGATGGATGCATACTACTATATATACATATGTATGACATAACGCTGCAGGTGTCACTTTCGCACAAGACGCTATAAAACTTCTGCAATCTTCTTTCCCGGCATCTCCACATCTATCTTTGATTGAACACCACTCAAGGTTCCCTCCCTGAGTCTGTCTTCTATGATCCTCATTCTGTGGTGTTCACCTTTCTCAGTAAATCATGGGCCAATTGTACACAGTATCGTTACGGTTCCAAAACACCACTTCTACTCTCCAGCAACACACTGCCAGAGGTCTCCAGCAACACACTGGCAGAGGTCTCCAGCAACACACTGCCAGAGGTCTCCAGCATCACACTGGCAGAGGTCTCCAGCAACATACTGCCAGAGGTCTCCAGCAACACACTGCCAGAGGTCTCTGTTACGAACCTTACCTCCTGTGGAGGTTAGTTTCAAGTATGGAATGTTGGTGGACACAGTGGAGAATGTTTGATAGGAAAATATCTACAGCTGATTTCAGGGAGGCCGCGAGTTACCATTAATACTCCGCCCAGCAAAGTAGTATTGTCTCAGCTGGAGATTGTCAGGAATAATGTGAATTGGAATAGCCTAACTATGTGAGGGAAAAATGAACTCAATCTAAAAGCATGCATGGGAGAATATGGTAAAATAAAGTCAATAAAGGGTTTGATTGCAAATGTGAAGCATAGAGTATTAAGGGCGATAATGCAGGAGAGGTGGACGCCATCTTGACTTGAGGAAGATGTATCGCTGCCGACCCGGTCCTGCTATTTGAGCGGTTTTCTTCGGCCGTACAGTCAGATAAGCCTAAATTTGTATCTAAACAGGGATGCAAGATATTGTAGAGTAGTTATGCAGACTCTGGATGTGTTCTTTAAGAGAGAATCAAGGTTTCCTAGAGGTGTAAATATATGTGTCATCGGTGGATAGCTGTGGTGATTATGTGCACCGTTCCAGGTTTGGGACGGAGAGCGTTAGGGTATCTAGGTAGGGTATCGCTTGGGGGTTATATCACTTTTATAATATCTTGTGTTGTAAGGAACAACATTTTATGTGTAATATCGTGTGTTTTATTCAATAAATTTGTGTCTTTGTACTTGGCTGTTTACCTTACTCCTTGATTTGCCCTAGGCTCAAGTACAATCATCTATTTCCCTAGACAACATTTAAAGGTCCACCAATACTGAATTCTTAACAGGCCTCTGAGACACAGCTATGACAAAAGTTTTTGATACACGTACCATGACAATCTCCAGCAACACACTGGCAGAAGTCTCCAGCAACACACTGGCAGAGGTCTCCAGCAACACACTGGCAGAAGTCTCCAGCAACACACTGGCAGAGGTCTCCAGCAACACACTGGCAGAAGTCTCCAGCAACACACTTGCAGGGGTCTCCAGCAACACACTGCCAGAGGTCTCCAGCAACACACTGGCAGAGGTCTCCAGCAACCCTCTGCCAGAGGTCTCCAGCAACACACTGGCAGAGGTCTCCAGCAACACACTGCAGAGGTCTCCAGCAACACACTGGCCGAGGTCTCCATCAACACACTGGCAGAGGTCTCCAGCAACACACTGGCAGAGGTCTCCAGCAACACACTGGCAGAGGTCTCCAGCAACAACACTGGCAGAGGTCTCCAGCAACACACTGCCAGAGGTCTCTAGCAACACACTGGAAGAGGTCTCCATCAACACACTGCCAGAGGTCTCCAGCAACACACTGCCAGAGGTCTCCAGCAACACACTGGTAGAGGTCTCCAGCAACCACTGGCAGAGGTCTCCAGCAACACACTGGCAGAGGTCTCCATAACACACTGCCAGAGGTCTCCAGCAAACACTGCCAGAGGTCTCCAGCAACACACTGCCAGAGGTCTCCAGCAACACACTGGTAGAGGTCTCCATCAACACACTGGCAGAGGTATCCAGCACCACACTGGTAGAGGTCTCCAGCAACACACTGGGAGAGGTCCCAGCAACACACTGGCAGAGTCTCATCAACACACTGGTAGAGGTCTCCAGCAACACACTGCCAGAGGTCTCCAGCAACACACTGGCAGAGGTCTCCAGCAACACACTGGCAGAGTCTTCATCAACACACTGGTAGAGGTCTCCAGCAACACACTGCCAGAGGTCTCCAGCAACACACTGGCAGAGGTCTCCAGCAACACACTGGTAGAGGTCTCCAGCAACACACTGGCAGAGGTCTCCAGCAACACACTGGTAGAGGTCTCCAGCAACACACTGGTAGAGGTATCTAGCAACACACTGGTAGAGGTCTCCAGCAACACACTGGTAGAGGTCTCCATCAACACACTGCCAGAGGTCACCAGCAAACACTGGCAGAGGTCTCCAGCAACACACTGGCAGAGGTCTCCAGCAACACACTGCAGAGGTCTCCAGCAACACACTGTCAGAGGTCTCCAGCAACACACTGGCAGAGGTCTCCAGCAACACACTGGCAGAGGTCTCTAGCAACACACTGGTAGAGGTCTCCAGCAACACACTGGCAGAGGTCTCCATCAACACACTGCCAGAGGTCACCAGCAAAACGCTGGCAGAGGTCTCCAGCAACACACTGGCAGAGGTCTCCAGCAACACACTGTCAGAGGTCTCCAGCAACACACTGGCAGAGGTCTCCAGCAACACACTGGCAGAGGTCTCCAGCAACACACTGGCAGAGGTCTCCAGCAACACACTGGCAGAGGTCTCCAGCAACACACTGGCAGAGGTCTCCAGCAACACACTGGCAGAGGTCTCCAGCAACACACTGGTAGAGGTCTCCATCAACACACTGCCAGAGGTCACCAGCAAAACGCTGGCAGAGGTCTCCAGCAACACACTGGCAAACTTCCACAAAGGTTTATAACAAGCCTTAAAAGACGCACAGTACTTCCATCTTTTTACTCAAATTCGCTATCCCGGAATACCTTACTATCACAGACGAATCACAATCTGCACTGACTCGGCCACTTGTTCCCACTGGAACACGTCTTGAGTTCAAGACTGCCCTGGGTGAACTGATACCTGTCGACCAAGATACCCCCACATCACTTCCGGGGATTAAAAATGTGGCCAGACAGAAAAAAACTACACAAAGATCTATAAGACCATAGCCTTCCACTGGGGAACAGAAAATGGTGTCGGGTGCTCTCAACAGACGGCGTTGACAGCGTCATATGCCAATAGTACAGCCGGTTGAATATCTGGGAGTGGTTGGAGGATGTGTCGTGGGAGAGTGTGATTTACGTGGTTTTCCTGCCTAAGTGCCAGGTCGCTGGGAGGTTTGTACAGCTAAGCATTTCTTACTTTTAGTGCCGGTGGTTGAGGATTGTGACAAGTCAGCCTGGGGAGTGGCTTCGATAAGTCGTACTAAGTAGTTGTTTAGGAGTTTGTTCATCGTCAGTTCAAACGATTTGATACAGCAATGGTAGCTGCGTTAGGTCGGATATCACTGTCTGTACATTTGAATGGTGTGTGTATTGGGACAGTCAAATGGATGGTGTGTATGTTCGGCCAGTCTCTGGTGTTGTGTGTGTGTTGGGACAGTCTCGGGGATAATGTGTGTGTTGGGTCAGTCTTGGGGATAGTGAGTGTGTTGAGACAGTCTCGGGGATAATGTATATGTTGGGACAGCCTTGGGGATAGTGGGTGTGTTGGGACAGTCTCAGGAATAATGTGTGTGTTGGGACAGTCTTGGGGATAGTGGGTGTGTTATGACAGTCTTGGGGATAATGTGTGTGTTCGGACAGTCTCGTGGATGGTGTGTGTGTTGGGACGGTCTCGGGAATGTTGAGTGTTATGTTACATTCTCTGGGAAGGTATTTGTTTTGGGTCAGTCATGTAGATGGTGTTTGTGTGTGTTGGGACAATCTCGTGGTTGGTGTAAATGTTGGTACAGTCTAGAGGATAGAGTGTGTGATGGGACAATCTCGGGAAGGGGTTTGTGTTGGGACAGTCTCTGTATCGTGCGCTTTGGGACAGTCTCCTGTATGGTGTCATCTGGGACAGTCTTGGGTATGACGTCTGTGTTGGGACAGTTTCGGAGATGGTGTTTGCGTTTGGACTGTCTCGATTATGGTGTGTGCGTGTTGGGAAAATCTCGGGGATGGGCTGTGGGTTGGTTCATCCTCGGGATGTTTTGGTTTACTAGTGTAAAGAATTTAGTTAAGAATCGGTCCAGCGTCTTTTCTAGTGCATTTTCAATGCAGGATTGTCCGTGACCGACAAATCAGGTACAAGCTAAGGTTGTGGCTGTGTGTGTGTGTAGTAGTGGTTAATGACGGACTTGGTTAGTTTGTTTCAGTGCAGTACTGTATTGCAGGTTGTTGGTAGGAAGGGCCTTAGTTTTTGCTGCTATGTATGAAGGACTTTGTTTGAATGTAATGTCATGATCGCCACTACAGTTTGCGCGGCTGAGTATGTCTGATGCATAGTATTGTGTGTAATGGGAACCAGAGCATTTCTCACATTTCATGTCTTTAGTTCAGCCTTTCGTGATATGGTTCAAATCTTTACATCTAAAGCACTGAGTGGGACGTGGTACACCTTTAGTTTAGGTTGTAAGCCGTTAACCCAAACCTGATCAGAGGGAAAGAAGTCTAAATCAGTAAGTAGAGCAGTGCCTGTATCACTCAGTTCTCCGTTTGTTATATGTATAAATTTTTTGGTGTGTTCATTTAGCGGCGACGACGATCATGGGATCGGATGCGCCACGGCGGACCCGTGAAAGGTTAATCGTAATGAGTGTCGCTTATCAGGGGAGACTAATATGTGCCTCGCGGCAAATAAACACACATATAGGCAGATGATTGGGAAGTCCCAGGGATACCTCAGGAAGGCAAAAACTGGTCCTACCCCAAAAGAACAAGCGACTCGGGGCGATGGTTGAGTTGGAGGATCCAGTAATAGTGGCAGCGACTCTCCAACCAACATTCCAAGGGCGAATGCGTCGATGGGAAGACCCGACCACGGCCGCTGACCCTCTGCTAACAATACGTCTGAGCGCTCTAGTGTTTGGAAAGCAAAACTATGCAGCATGGTTGACGGTGCCGGCCTTGCATCTGCTTGTGAGGTTCCTTGCTGCCACAAGTGGTTGTTGTCCGGTACCCATCTGCTAAGCGGAGAAGATTTTGCCCATGCCTTCCAGATCAGAGCAAATGCTATAGCAAGTCATTCTAGCGCTGCAAGCGGTAAACCCTGGGCTTCTGGTATCTGCGATGCTTGCCGTAGACCGGGGACTCTGGGCCACACATCCCAAGCCTGCTATAAGACGCATGAGGCTCGGGTGAAACGTTATGACGATATCAACCGGTTCGTTGCTGGCCGCCTGCGGCAGAGAGGTTTTGCGGTAGAACGTAGGGCCCTTATATTGGGTAGAGGGACCTTCTGCAAGCATAACATCATTTCTTGCAAAGGAGACGAGGCCTTTATATTAGACACCCAGGTCTCTACTGATAACTTTCCACTCTCCTGTCCACATCAGAGCAAGTGCGACAAATACAGCACCCCGGAGATCCTTTAATAGGTCAGGGAATATACCGGTAAGTACACAGCATCCGCCTCTTCTATAATCCTTAATTGGAGAAAGGAATGGTGCAAAGAAAGTGTGCGTGGACTTCTGGATATGGGCCTCACGAAGAACGACCTTGATATTTGCTCTGTGAAAGCCCTAACCTTGACATATCCCCTATTCAGAATATGATCCAAGTCCACACCTTAGTCCCAGGATCGCCCTGCAACGGGTGCATAAGGGTCAATATAGTGTTGTTGAGAGGAACCACAGCCAGGACAGCTGGTAGCTAACTACCTAGGCAAAGTCGTCATCTGCCGTACCACTTCTCCGAATGGTTTCTCACAGGAGGGTGGATGACCTCGATTGAGCCCATGAGTGGGGTATGGCGGCAGCTGGAGGGAGCCCCATGCGCTTACATGAAATCCCTCCTGCTCCGGGGCCTTGCTAGGAGCTTCCGCTTTGAACTGTTTTCCATGTATGATGTTGTCAAGTCACCATACCTGCCGCGTAGGCAGCTTATTGTTTTGCCTTATATAAAAAAAATAAATACAAAAGATTTTTCCATTATACTAACCATTATTAATATCATCTTATCTCCTGTGGGTGAGATAGTCATTTATTATTTTATATATTTTAGTTTGTGTTGTCATCTACATAACGGCAGTATACCGTTTTTTGGTATTACCAAAAACCAATTGGTTATTGCCTACTACTGAAGACATTCTCTTCGATGGTCCCAATGTAAAAATTTGCGAATAACACTCCAAAGAGGGAGCCCATTGCTACTCCGTCTATTTGTTGATACATGTTATCTTGCGGACTGATAAAAGGGGCTTCATTTGTATATGCTTCGAGAGAGCTCTTCAAGTGTGGACTGGGTATGTCTAATTTCGGGGGTGCTCTCGTCTCTGTATACTCTGTCGAGTATCATTTCTGTGGTGGTGTCGACCGGGACGTTGGTAAATAGGGATTCGACTTCCAGTGAAGTAATAATTTCATCGGGCTGTGTTGTTTTGATTATGTCTAGGAAATCTGTTGTTGCTGATTTTAGACTATAGTTGCTTGGAGTGTATGGAGTTAGGAGTTCGTTAAGCCTTTTTGCCAGGTGGTAGGTGGGTGTTGGTATTTGGCTGATTATTGAGCATGGTGGGTTTCCTGGTTTATGTGTCTATATATTGCCACTGGCATAACCTAAGCCAAAGTCGCCTTAGAGTTTGGTGAAATGAACGCTACCTCTCCTTGTGTTGATTGCAGTAACAGTTTTATTCACTTTGCGTTAAAGATCTTCCACAGGGTTCCTCGTGATTCGTTGAAATTTGGTGTCATCGCTCGGGATGTCGCTAATTTTATTCAAATATTCTTGAGAAGGGATCAAAAGTATGCTGCTGTTTTGTCGGCTTTTCTAATTGTTACACCTTCCAGGTTTTTTACTTGTTTTGTTGGTTCTTTGAGTCGTGGGGTTAAGATTTTTGATGAGTAAGTTCCTCATTTTTTCCCTGCCTCTGTTAGTAGTTTAGCCTGAAGTGTCAGTGATGATGACTTTTTATTTTGTCTTCTAACTTATGGATGCCATCCAGAAGCATTTCGATTTCAAGGCAGTAGTATGCAAAAACTAATGGTATACTGCCGTTATGTAGATGGCATATTCGTCATAGTAAAAGACCCAGATGAACAAACCGTCCTAAAAAGCCATCTAGAGGGAAAATCAGTACTTCGGTTTACCCATGAAAATAGGGAAAATAACAGTCTGCCATTCCTGGATGTACTAATAAAAAAAACAGGGGTCTCACTAAGCACCAGTGTATATACTAAACCTATAAACATAGGATTATCCCTAAACGGTAGGAGTGAGTGCCCCCAAAGATACAAAGCCAAAGTTCTCAACGCTTATGTTCATCGAGCCCTTACCCACTGCTCAGAATGGAGCAACGTGAGTAGGGAGTTTGAAAGAATAACTCAGGTGTTGGTAAACAATGGATATAGCAACATGGAAATAAACTCTACTATAAGACGACACCTGGACTGATGGTACAATCCTGAACCAAGAACAGAAACTACAACGCCTTCAATAAAGGTATATTACAAACCAATCATGCAAAGTGAACATAAAAAAGAAGAACGAATGAACATAAAAAAGAAGAACGAACAAAGACATAATCCGTAAAGGAGTAAAAAGTATAATTCCTAACCAAAACATAGACTTAAGCATATACTAAAAAACAAAGAAGACTACCGAACTCCTTTTTAAAAACAGCCCGAAACCGACGGGCAACCCTTTACAGCAGTCAGACGTGGTATATATGAACATATACCCCCACGAAGGATGTAGCCTTCAATCTAAGTACATAGATATAGCGTCGACCAAGCCGACAAGGCGTTTGGTCTGTCATCTTCAATCAGGTGCCCCCCAAAATCACATGAGAAAAGCCCTTGACATCACCCTATCAAGATAAATGTTGAATAAAAACACTTGCATGATAGACAAAACCCAAGATGTACGAAGATTACAAATTCTTGAATCAATCTACATGAAAACAGAACAACCCACCATAAATACCTAAAATACGGAAATATTCACTCTTCCCACCATGAGAGTAAGAACAAGACTGGAATGCGAAGATGCCAACATAGAAACATAGAAGACACAGCTCAGCATGCTACCCCCAATACACCTGATAAATCTTTGTATGTGGATCGGACCCCATTTACGTCCTTTTTTCTTTAAACTTTAAAGGCCTTACTTTTCTCTTCTTTATGCCTTATTCTTGATCCAGTTGTATTGGTCTACTTGTTTTCACCAGACCCCTTATTAGTATAAATCCAACATGCTTTGTAATTTCCTATCACTTGACAATGGACCATGTAGGTTCGAAACGTAAATCATAATCAGTCAGTGCACAAAATAAATCATAATCAGACAGTGCAGTGCAATAGTACTACCTCAATCATTCTCTGAAGTAACTGTCATTAATATTATTCAAAAACAGAAAACATTAGTTAGTGATCTCAAAGAAAAATAAATATTTAAGTTGTTAGAGGTTTCCTTCAGTTGAATAGGAAGTATTCTCTTTTGTTGCCTCATGTGCAATTCCATGCCTCAATGTAGAGCTTGTGGAGATTGTTTTCCAAAAGAGACAAGTTAAGTTTAAATTAAAGTCCTAATACACCCATTGCTTTATAAGAACGCGGGGAGTGTTAAAGGAACCACATTCAAAAGGCCAACCAAAGGAAATGTTTTATACATTGGTTAAGCTGTGCCTTGATTGGTGGGCGGCAACCGTGCGCGGCTCCACCATGCACGCCTCCAGCAGAGAGAAGACAACCGCACCTTGCTGATTACGCACCTACTGATCCTCCTGCTAGATTTGGGCTTATACCTTCATTTTGGTTGAACATCGGGACCTCGCCAGTCTTATATTCTATCCCCTCGGTCGCAAAATTGCCTCCTTTGACCTAAAGTCGGCGGTACGAGGGTATACATAATTGGTGTTTACGGCCTAGTAACCTGGTAACATCAAGAAACGCCTAAGATGACGTTAGCAATAACTGAAGACGGGATTCACCTGTTCTGCAATCAAGCAACCCGCCACTACAACCTTCTGACACCACTCCTGTTACGAGACACCGTTGGTACATCCAGTCCTGCTCTGCTGTGGTCATCTGCGCCGTCAAGTCTAACATCACGACTGCCGTGTGAACTGTGATTGATATGAAGGCGTGTGGACTGTCAGGAGCCAGATCAATGGCCGAAGTAACAGTATTCTACAGCTATCACTTGGCACTCTGCTCTACTACACTCTGTCGTCATTCAAGAGTACCGGATGGGAGTACAAGAGGACCAGGTATCGACGTCGACGCATGGGAGAAGCAAGATCGACAACATCATCGTCAGCGACTACATTCAGCGTCCATCAGCATCGATTGTTTTTTATTACTCAATATGAACACATGGTACAAAAGATAAAGTTGGCTCTGAACATCTGTATAAAGAATATCTGGACTCTTTTGTTTAAATATTGAAAAACAGATTTAGAATCACAATCCTTTATAAATGTTGGAAAACAGATTCAAAATAATTATTCTGGTATAATGATATATGAAAATTCTACTCTATAAATTGGTCAGTAATTAAAATCGAAGCCCCTGTGTAATTGCCTAAGCCCAGAACAAACGGTTATGGAGAATTATGTTGTGTGCTATTTTTTCAGAATGTTTGAACACAGGAGAGGAGGACCAATATAAACATTGACACTCTTACAGTGAGTGCGGACACTTGGCTGTATAGTCAGCTGAAACCTGTGATATAGTATAGTAGGAATTTTTTTTATATATTTTAGATACATGTAATAAAAACTAGGTGTGTTCCTTGAGAATGTCATGGTTGACATTGATTGGGGAGTGGATAGTACACGGATGTGAACTTAGTAGAGTTCAGTGGTATGATCCCGGATGACTGAACGTTCAGTCTATAGTTATAAATTTTTATGTTTCATGTTGAGCACGGTGTGTCCAGCTCTAGAGGACACATGAGGTTGGCTAGTGAAGAGCCAAGAGATTTTAATAGCTAGTCTTTGCTGTTAGATTATGGACATTTTATTTAGCTATGTCAGTAACATGTTATTAAATATGACCGAAAAAGTAAGATTAATAATTCTAACACGAATTTTCTCAATTTTCCTTATGTTTGTTTTACTGATGACGGTAAATGAAAAATCAATTCTCCAAAATTCATTCTTTATTTCTTAGTCTGACGCGACACTTGAACGCGTTTCGTAATAACTAATTACATTTTCAAAGACTTTTAGTTTTCACACACAACTATAACCTGAAAGCACTAAACAGTTCTTTACTATGCTATGATTTAAACAGCTTTCATCTTTCATTTTATACCCGCGTTTTGGGTGAGGTGATATGTTACAACAGTTTTAAATGAGGTGAACAAAACTTTCAACAAAGGACAGAACACGAAAACAATGGATATTAACTGGATATTAACTGGGTAAATTGAAGGTATGAATGGAAGTAACTGCGGAAGGGCCTATTGGCCCATATTTCTTGATGCTTCTATATTGGAGCGGGGTCTTGAAGTTGGTAGAATATAGTTGTGCATTAATTGACTGTTGATTGCTGGTGTTGACTTCTTGATGTGTAGTGCCTCGCAGATGTCAAGCCGCCTGCTATCGCTGTACCTATCGATGATTTCTGTGTTATTTGTTAAGATTTCTCTGGTGATGGTTTGGTTGTGGGAAGAGAGTATATGTTCCTTAATGGAGCCCTGTTGCTTATGCATCGTTAAACGCCTGGAAAGAGATGTTGTTGTCTTGCCTATATACTGAGTTTTTTGGGGCTTACAGTCCCCAAGTGGACATTTAAAGGCATAGACGACGTTTGTCTCTTTTAGGGCGTTCTGCTCCGTGTCTGGAGAGTTTTTCATTAGTAGGCTGGCTGTTTTTTTGGTTTTATAGTAAATCGTTAGTTGTATCTTCTGATTTTTGTCTGTAGGGATAACATTTCTATTAACAATATCTTTCAGGACCCTTTCCTCCGTTTTATGAGCGGTGGAGAAGAAGTTCCTGTAAAATAGTCTAATAGGGGGTATAGGTATTGTATTAGTTGTTTCTTTAGAGGTTGCATGGCGTTCTACTTTCCTTCTTATGATGTCTTCAATGAAACCATTGGAGAAGCCGTTGTTGACTAGCTGGTAACTGCCTTACCCTACAGAGTTCTTCGTCGACTTGCTTCCATTCTGAGCTGTGGCTGAGAGCACGATCGACATAAGCGTTAACAACACTCCTCTTGTACCTATCTGGGCAGTCACTGTTGGCATTTAGGCACATTCCTATGTTTGTTTCCTTAGTGTAGACTGGAGTGTGGAAACCTCCGCTCCTTTCCATGACTGTTACATCTAGAAAGGGAAGCTTCCCATCCTTCTCCATCTCGTATGTCAGTAAGTGTAGGATGTATGTTTCCTGATGTTGGAGGATTGCTGTCAGTTGACAGCCGAGACATTTATAACTTAGAACATGTTTATTGTGATGTTGCTGGACAATTTGATGATAGTCATATATTTTAGTTAGGGTAGCTTTTGTTTGAGGCATGAGTTTGTGTTTATTGAGGGTTTGGATACTAAACCTCGTTATTTTGAACAAATTAACAAGCTTTACTAAGTTGCTTGTGTGGGGGCGGGGTTGTAACCACTAGTTGTTGTAGGAATGATCCAAAATGTTCTATCTACGCATGGGAGAGTGGGAAGGTTGGAATCACGTGTAGGGATCTGAGAGTACGGGAGCATCGCCTGGGGGGGGGGGGATTGGCGGTGGAAATAACTGGCGCCTTTGTATCACAAGTTTCGTATAATGAATTATTCCCCATTATTCAGTATTTTAGAGAAATTAGTCTTCGTTCAAACTTTATAATATTACTGTTTATAGTATCGAGAGGATCTTAATTGTCAGGATAATGAGTTAAGTCACCATCAGTGACGTCACTAGCGGGACTAGTCTCAGCCGCCAAACATTTGGGCGACCTGAGGTCACTAGGGTCACCAAAGCTCCATATTTTTGGTATTTTCTCAGAGGTCAAATAGCCATTTGGTAATCGGAAATAGCTCTTCCCTAAGATGCTTGTGTAATTAACTTCAGTTAAAAGAATTCAACTAATCTGGGTCATTCAGTACAACAGAGATTAGTTGTTCAACTTAAACCCTACGAGTAATGTAGTAAGCTCAAGGCGTAAGGTTACCCAGCCAGCTGGTCTGTGGAGGACAGACGGGCGGGAGGTCAGAGTGTGGTACAAGCAATGACTCGGGAAGGTTACCACCACCTCTCCCCAAGATCAGCAGTCCACCGAGCTGGTCGCGTACAAGGTAGAGTTGCTAGGAGTTGGTATAGGGAACTAGTGCATCTCATTGCCCTTTTTCAATGCAGGGAGTGCTCAGTTTAGGGAGTGTTTTGATTTTAGGTTTTGTTTAGTTTTGAATAAACCATTTAGCTAGTAAATTGCCTTTTTATTAATTTCCATTTTATGTAATTTATTTGCATGTCCCGGACCACGTGGAGCCCAAGAGGCAGAGTCGAATTGGGCCGCAGATTCTAACACCAAGTAAGAATTCATTGCCCCTTTGATTTCTAATAATTCCGCACTTATCATAAAATTCAACCCTCCCATATATTACTAGTGGGGATCAAGCCCCAAGATTTATTGAATAGCATGATCGACCCAGACCTCGGTCATTGCTCAATGGTAATGGTCTGGTGGTGGCAGCGCAAGGCGATTCTAGAGTTTTGCTAGAAGTCTGTTTTCACGTCATAAGGGTTGTAGAATCTTAAGCCGGTCAACGGTTTAAGACCACGTGGCGTGGGGTCGGCTCAAGTGTAGCTCTGGGGTCCCTTGATTTGAGTAAGTGAATAAAGATTACGGACGCGGGATGAAGGTAAAAGAAGATTGAAGTTAGAACGAACCCCCACCCATGTTACATACCCAAGAAGCCTAGGCGTGCTTCAGCTACTTCCCCAGAAGCCTACAGCTCAAGGTGAGCCTCTGTTACTTGTACCCATCTTTTCTTGTCTTACACGTGGTCTACTGCCATACTCCATAAGCGACATCTCAACATGCTTTAAGGTCAATAATTACTCCATGAATATGCATACTTACAGACTTACATAATAATATCTATACATATATAAATATTCACCCTAGTACATTAATCCTTATAAAGTAATGACCTAACAGTTCCTTCAAGGAACTTCCAGTCAAAAAAAGGAAATTTGGAGGGAAGATTAATTAGCTAGACTGCTGATATATTTCACTCTTGTCACTATGCCTCGCTTTCAGGCTGCTGCTGCTTCGATGACGTATTTCATCCACCATCTGGTTTGTGACGTAAGACGTGTTTCCTAGGTTTTTATTCTGCTACACACACACAACCTCGACGTTGTCGTTGATTTCTCGCTAGGGTCCCCCTACAGCAGAAATTAATGACTGCCTTTGTTCCTTTGAGAGTGATGTAAGTCTCGTTAACGGAGTGTTCCCTATCATCATTTTGTACTAAGTACTTGTCACTCCACAGGCACTTGCCCTTTCTCTCGGTAGAGTTTAGTGTTAGGATGTATCGACCCCAGATGTGGTCGATACTTCCTAAACTACGTAAGCTTGTTGTCACACGACCACTGTCTCTACCGGTCAGGTCAACATTTATCACATGTACTCTCACTGAAGATTAATGTCCTTTCAACCTGGCATATAAACACTCACGGTAACCACTGGCCTTGCTCCTAGGCAAAAGGGTTATTTGTCAATGTTCTTACTTGTCGTCATGGAGAATATCTCAAGCCTCTTCCTATCGTAGCTTCCTCTGTGCACCGACTTCTTTGGATCAACTAACGAACTAACTTGCTAAGTCTGGACCACTTTAGGCACTTGAAAGAAGATTCACTCTTCGTATTTGACGCCAACGACAGACGGTGAGGCAATTACTCCTCCATTTTAACCTTGGGCGCATGTTAAGTCTTTCTACCAACAGTCGTTCTGCACAGCCACTCACGTTGCGCATGTCACCTTATCTGCACGGCTGTCAGCTGCTTCTCACATTGCTGAAAAGTACTATGGCTCCTTCTGGTAAGTTCAACTTGCTGCACGACCACGAACTAGCGATAAACTCTTGGAGCACTAACGCATACGTCTACACAGGGGTCAAGTACCCAAGGGCAGTGAACCAGCTAGCCAATCAGACGTCCCACATATCAGGGTTCTCTGGTGATGTTACTGCAAGTATCTCGCTCATTGGCTGCAAATTTGCAGCTCCACCTAATTATGTCTCTCGCATACCCATATTCCCTCTTCATTAGCTATTGTCGGCGCCATCTTGGCTAGCCTCTTGCTACTTCCTACTTTCAACCAATTCCATAAAAACAAAATTTATACCAAAATCGTGTCACTCGTATTTTCCCTTTGACTCAAATTTTTTTGCGGTCGTCTAGCATCTCATTAAGGTGGGAAAATATATATATTACTCTTGATATTGGAATGGACTGAATTAAACGGCGATCGTAACAATACCAAGGAATAAATATTTAC
Organism: Procambarus virginalis; assembly: GCA_020271785.1. Taxonomy (NCBI): domain Eukaryota; kingdom Metazoa; phylum Arthropoda; class Malacostraca; order Decapoda; family Cambaridae; genus Procambarus; species Procambarus virginalis. The sequence continues at coordinate 4,430,662 of WNGS01165523.1, forward strand.
AGAGATAACAGATTTTACCTGTTGGCGATGAGATGCCAAGTGAATTTGCAGTGTGGGATAAACTTATGACTTAGTTAACTGTGGCAAGTACAGTAAACTGATGAATGGACATTATTCAAGGAATGTAATCCACATTCTTTATTATAGAAGCAACATTTAAGGTATCCAAGCGACAAGAGCAGAATTATTTACAGAAAGATACACGTTTCCATACAACTACGAGGAGACTATGGAGACTTATATCTATATAAATCTTTGTTAGTTCTCATAACGGCCATAAGTGAACTACAAGGCTTTATATTAATAGGAAGGTTTGTAAGTTCTCACAACGGCCACGATTACATAGAGCGAAGGGCATACAAATAATGGTGGAGGAATAAAATGAAGCTTGTGATGAAACTTAGGTTGTGACTGACCTGTATCGCAGTGGTTAGTGTCCAGTCGACTGGACCTGACACCAAGACAGCCATATTAAGTCGAGTTAGCGAATTCCGTCCGTAAAGGAAAGTCCAGTCCACCGTAGACAGGGGTGAGCCATTAACAGAAATGTTATAAGTGCTTGAAGGATGGTGAATGGTGGTGCCAGGAAGCGTGGTCACATGGTCAGCGTACACCTCAGTGGTGATGCCTCGTCCCCACATGCCTCTCACAACCTCACTTACGTCTTGACAGGACACAACATGTATTAATTAGTGTTGGACATTATCTATCTCTTAAGAAAAACGTATTTCAGTAATATCTCTGCAACATATTTTAATTATAGTCATTTAATACAATATTTTAATTTAATTTTCACTCTTGGGCTGTTTAGTTCCTATGGGACAATGCTTTAATGTCTAATATGACCATACGAAAAAATAATCATATTAATTTTTATTTTGGAATACATATTTGAAAATGAGAGATAAACATTAAGAAAAGCAGAAGTTCTAAACACTACCCTGTATGTTCACAAATTCATGTTAATTAACATTTAAACTGCTGCTTACATAATGAAAAGAGTTCGCGCATAGTAAAGGCGGCTTTTGTCAAATGATAATTTTAAGGTTCTTTCAAAAGTCAATACCGTTATCGCCATTTAACATGTCTCTGTCAATTATAACCTAATATAGAGTAAACATTCCAACATAAAGGTCTTAAATAAAAGGAATTTTGCAACGTTTGGCAAGATTGTATCAGAATAAATTTATACATATATTTAAGTGTGAAACCCTGGATTTGTTTTGCTTAAAAAAAAATTCTTTAATGAATCTTGATTTTTTTATATAATTTTTAAAGTATTCTCCATTAATATTATGATCTAATATATGTGATGTAACGGCACAAGGAAGCCTTGGTCTCTTCCCTATTCTTCCCTCTTACCCTTCCCTCTTCCTCCCTTCCTCACTACCTCTCCAGCTCTTCTCAGACCTCGTGTAGAGGACGCGTACCATAAATTTTACTTGTCCTTCCCATTCATGACTGCCTGAGGCGTCAGGTTACAACCATCTTGAATCATAAATTGTAACTCACAAGTCTCCCCTTGTGCTGTGGTTACAAGGAGGTGGAGAGAAGTGGTTTGTCGATAAGGACCAATATCCACTCCTCTCGGTAGGCCTAGATTCATGTAACTTAGACCTCCAGGCTGGGTATAGGACTGTTCCACCCCGTGGAAACTGGAAATGAGCCAATTGTCCGAGAGGGGCTGTGAGTGGCCCAGAGGAGGCTTAGCGGCACTGTGACTTGTCAAGTTTGTTCTCTAGGGCTAGGCCTAGCTCGTCAATAGCCGTAGATTCGAAACTCTAGATCAAGTTCAGTTGATTGGTTGTAAATTTCGAGGTGCGGAGCCAGGACCCTTATCTTGTCCTACCTTGAAGGACGCTGGAGGAAGGAAAGTTGTGTGTAGACTTGGAAGTGTTACAGGGTGATTCCAACATCTGGGGCAGCCACCAACATTGGCTGATGAGAGCAGTGTTAGGTAATGTCTGTGTAAAGAGTGTTATGATCTCAGCCTGCAGGAGAAACGAGTCTCACCCTTTGAGAGTTATTCAGCAAGCCTGACCTAACTGGAAGGTCCAGGAATTATAGAGGCGATAACACAGATGTAAGATGGTGTGTTGGATTTAAATAAAAAATTGAGAATATGGGCAATGAACTAGAAAACAGATAAATGACTGGTTAGAAGATGTGGACAAGTTGCTGGAGGTGTGAGGCTCGCTTTGGGAGAGCCTTGACCTCACTTGAGGCCAGACTTCGCAGGGGGAAAGCCGCGCTTCGTCGAGCTCCCGCCAGAAGGGACCCCTAGTGATATTATCTCCAAGAGAAGAGAAGGTGCAGACGTTCCAGCTGTTGAGTCGAGCTGAGGACGTGTGGTCTCAAGTCCTGGACGGCGAGGAGAGAGTATTAAGCCGCCCAGTGACAGTTTTGTGGGCTGTGACAAGCGCCCTGGTCAGACGTTGTCAGAGGGAGAAGCGCCCTCGACCAGATAATCTGTGGTAAGCCCGATTTAAGCCAGTTCATAGTGATTAGTTGTAATTGGTCGTGTGCCCAGCGACAGTAGCAATGTTGATTTACAAGTTAAACATGTTTTGGTAAGGCAGAGAGCCTAAAATAAGAGAGTGAAGTGGGAGGAGCGCGGAGCGACATCCACCTTCTCTGAGCGCTGGCGGGCAACTGAAGGAGCCTGGCTCCTGAGGGAGGAGGCCCCTCCCAGTGTGAGTGAGGCTCGCCCAGCAAGGTGGCGCATGGACTCGCCCACGGGGGAGTCCACTCTCATTAAATGTAGAAGACAGATAGAGATTGGAGGCAAAGATATTGCGTGATTAATTTTGTTTATGTGTTAAAGGGGAAACATTTTATCGGAGTGCAAATGGGTTGCAGGTTTGTCCTTTGGGGAAGAAGTTGCTGAGGACTTCGAAGCCAGCACAGAGGGAGTAGTTGATGAGACTCCAAGGCAGGGAAGGAGAGGACCTCGAGCTGTGAGGAGAAGCAGTGAGGAGGAGTGTCACGTGCTTCTGCAGAGGTGGTGAAGTGCCACAGTTATTCGAGGAAACTTTATGGTGCAGCAGCCAGGAGAGCTGTGGATGATCCTAATAGGAGTAGGGAAGCACCATAGTTGTTCAAGGAATCTTCATGGTAGCAGCCTGGAGGAGCTGCAGAGGATCCTGGTGGTTAAGCCCTGAGGAACCTGAACTTGTCAGGGTAGTGAAATAGTTGTAATGATCACTTGTATGGAGGTGAGAGTATTTGTCATTAGCGTGAACGACGCAGTGAGAGGTGAGTGATCGTTTGCCATTTATGTGCCAAGAAGTGTATATTGAAGTTTAGAGCTACAGACGTAGGCAGGAGTACCTACAGATATATATGTATTCTAAGACTGATAGAATGGTCGATTGATTCGTTGTGTGGCACGGATCATTTATACTGATATATATATATATATGTATGTTATTGCATTCAAATGCTGATTCATTCAGTTGCCCTCAAGCTAGAGGAGGAGCAGGAGGATGTGTCCGTCCTCCTGTTTGACATAGGCCTAGGCCTAGGGTCTAGTCTTCAGTGCGCCAAACAGGTCAGCTACAGCGTTACTAAGTGTGTACCGTCCCTCCTACCAACTGTGGTAGGCCCTGGACGTGTGGATTGGCCAGAAATTAAGGCAGTAATTGTTAATGTGGCAATATCGAGGCCTGCTGAGGGGAGAGTTGTGAGGTAGGTGGGCCGTCCCGCGGTACCTGAGGCCTGGGGCACCACGCGCGGGAAAAATAGTCGTTGTGCCCTCCCTACCCAAGGTCGCGGTTTGTGTGTGCGACTAGTGTGTTTACACAAGAGACTGCCAGGACACCCCCATAGAGTGCCCCTACACTACGTGTGAGTGTGAACCTTGTGCCTTGTAGGTGGCTATATGTACATGTGTGTGTGTAGGGCAGAGTGCAGTGTTGAAGACATACCACCCAACAACACATGAAGTGAGCCGCAGCACATAGATGGTTTATAAAACGAGAAGTATGACTTTGAGACAACGAGTGAACATGGCTGGTGTGCCTGAGAGCCAGTGCGGCCCCCCGGCGGGGGCTCCTGTCCCCGCCAGGGGCCCCTGGATGCTGATCTCCACCAGGGGCCCTCCAGTGAGGATCCCCACCCGGGACCCCCCAACAGTAATGCTACAGGTGACTCAGCAACAGAGGATGATGACGATAACTACCATCTAATCCAAAGCAGAAGCGCAAGGAAGCGGGACAAGTTACAGCGACAGGATGAGCAGCAGCAGCAACCTCAACAACAACAACAACAACAACAAGACGAAGACCGTGAGTGGCACACCCTAATCTTTCCTGCAATGGGATTGACAGCAGCAGAGAAGTATAGATGGATTGTTGCGGCCGCCCGCGCCCACAGAGCAGAGTATCGCTTAGAGAGCAGGTGTGTAGGTGGCAATGTTAGTGCACGGGTGCAGGGTTACAGTGCCCTGAAGTTCTTCACAGACACCAGTCTCGAGTATAACGGTAAGAATGTTAAATTGTTGGAAGCAAAACCCACAGACAAGACAAACTAAAATTATAATTAAGAACTATAGTATTCATGTTGACGTGAACTTTCTCGAGGACCATGAACAGATTGTTTGGGTCAAGCGCAACACTGGACCAGGGGGACTGGCCAAAAATCAAGCAATTGCTATGTGGAAGGGTGACCTGCCCCAAGTCATTAAAATACCAGGTATGAGGCCGTGCAAAGTGGAGAGGTATATTGGCAGTCCGTCCTTATGTGGCAACTGTCAACGGTGGGATCACAGAACGTGGCAATGTGATCGCGCAATTAGGTGTGGGTGTTGCAGTGGCTCTCACGACACCAAGCAGTGTCTGGCCAAGCTTACACCAGGTGGGGGTGGCGTGGTAATACCTAAATGTGTCAACTGCAAGCAGCCCCATCATGCCTGGAACAGGTACTGCAGCAAGAGGCCTGGCTGGCAGGGCTTGAGAAGGACGCCGACGCAGACAGCAGGTGGACCAGTGAACAGGGGCGGGAATGGCTCCGTGAGCAGTACTACAGCAAGTCAGGGTACAGCCTCCAGTAGGCAGACACCAGCCTGGGGTAGTGGTGGAGTGACCCACCACCACCCCGCACAAGCCCCATCAGACCCCATTTCTCTCACAAACCCACTTACCTCTACCCCACTCACCAACCCCAACCCAGCTCAGGGATCAGCCCAGGGTACAGTTCAGGGACCAGCCCAGCGACCAGCTCACAGTAGACCGACAACAGTCTGGGGTAGTGTTCACTCAGCGAATAGGGAAACCCAGGGTGGGGGTGGAGGGAATCAGGCGTGGGGCGGGGGCGGTGTAGCCAGCCACCACAGCTCCCCCATCCCTGAGGCCTTCCCGCCTCTTCCCCCCCCCCCCTCCAGGTTTCCCACCTACCCACACCTCAATCTCTACCCAGAAAAACAGAATGCTGATGTGATATACACGGACTTCGCAAAGGCTTTCGATAAATGTGACCATGGCGTGATAGCACACAAAATGAAGTCAATGGGAATAACCGGTAAAGTAGGACGCTGGATACTCAGTTTTCTGTCAAACAGGACTCAGCGAGTAACGGTCAACCATATAAAATCTAGTCCAAGTGCAGTTAAAAGCTCTGTACCTCAGGGTACAGTCCTTGCACCGCTGCTTTTCCTTATTCTCATATCAGATATAGACAAAAATACAAGTCACAGCTTCGTATCATCCTTTGCAGATGACACAAAAATCAGTATGAAAATTACCTCGGCTGAAGACATTGAAAAACTTCAAGCTGATATTAATAAAGTTTTCGACTGGGCATCAGAAAATAACATGATGTTTAACAGTGATAAATTCCAGGTACTCAGGTACGGTAAAAATGAGGACCTTAAACATAATACAGAGTACAAAACACAATCAAATGTGCCCATAGTAGGAAAACAGCATGTAAAGGATTTGGGAATAATGATGTCTGACGACCTAACGTTTAGGGAGCATAACCAAGCAAATATTGCGACAGCCAGAAAAATGATAGGATGGATTACGAGAACTTTCAAATCCAGGGATCACATCACAATGCTTGTACTCTTCAAGTCACTTGTGCTGTCCCGTCTTGAGTACTGTTCAGTACTCACTTCCCCCTTCAGAGCAGGAGAGATTGCTGAAATAGAGGGAATACAGAGAACATATACAGCACGTATAGACGCGATAAAGCACCTAAATTATTGGGATCGTCTCAAAGCTCTCCAAATGTACTCACTAGAAAGAAGACGAGAGAGATATCAAATAATATACACCTGGAAGATACTGGAGGGCCAGGTCCCAAATCTACACAGTAAAATAACAACGTACTGGAGTGAACGATATGGAAGAAAATGCAGAATAGAACCAGTGAAGAGCAGGGGTGCCATAGGCACAATCAGAGAACACTGTATAAACATCAGAGGTCCACGGTTGTTCAACGTCCTCCCAGCAAGCATAAGAAATATTGCCGGAACAACCGTGGACATCTTCAAGAGGAAACTAGATTTATTCCTCCAAGGAGTTCCGGACCAGCCGGGCTGTGGTGGGTATGTGGGCCTGCGGGCCGCTCCAAGCAACAGCCTAGTGGACCAAACTCTCACAAGTCAAGCCTGGCCTCGGGCCGGGCTTGGGGAGTAGAAGAACTCCCAGAACCCCATCAACCAGGTATCAACCAGGTATCAACCAGGTACCCGCGGTGTCACACCTCCACCACCTAACCTCCAAACCCATACCAATGAATCAGACCCCTCCACTGTCTCCCATCTACCTCCCCCTCCAGGCACTCTTGACCCCCAGGAGGTCGTCACTCAGGTCTGTGTTACAGCAATATTAGACCGCATGATAAGATCTCATCCAGTTGTCCAACAAATATTGCAAAAGCAGACGGAACTTGAGAAAGCCCTCTGCCAGATTAAGAAGACTCAGGAACAAATCCTCCAAATCCTGCAACGGCAGAGTCCATCAAGTAGAGGTCCTGCAAGCCAGAGCCTGGTGCAAGATGATGCAACACATACTGCCGAGGTACGTCAGCAGACACAGCCAGGACACCAGCACATCAGCGCACACAGTAGCGCCAGTGCACACAGTGACACCAGTGTGCACAGTGACGCCAGTACACACAGTGACGCCAGTACACACAGTAACACCAAACACCATGAAATACACGATGACACATGTGAACATAATAATTGCACACGTACAGCTGATGACAAACAACCTCAAAATGGATAATCACAATGAACAACATCTCACTATACTGCAATGGAACTGTAATGGAGTTCGCAATAGAATTAATGACATCATACAATACGCTCGTGAACACCAAACTGACGTCATAGTGCTACAGGAGACGATGGTAGGTGATGACTTCAACCCAAGGTTCAGCGGTTATCGCAAGTTCTCCCTGCCCTCTGGGGAAAGAAAACGGGGTCTCATCACTTTTGTAAATAACAACATTCCCGCACAGATTATCAATGAACTGCACATGGGGGATGAGTTTGAGTCACTGGGAGTAACCCTTCACTTAAACAATAATGCCTTACATATAATCAACCTATATGTGCCACAGAGTAAACTTGACCTTGACACACTGCCTGAATTTGTTAATGAAGAACCTACCCTGCTGGTCGGTGACCTGAATGCCAGACACCCACACTTTGGTGCCAACTGTCATCAGCCCAATGTCAATGGACGGAAACTGTCACTCTTTGTCAGGGGAAGTGAAAACCTTAGAGTCCTGGGTGATGAACAGCCAACTCACCTCAGAGGAGGAAGATTAGACTATGCTCTCCTGCTAAATGCACAGGACACGGATGCCAGTACACACATTGTGCACAGTTTATGTAGTGACCACTGGGCACTGATTACCACCGTCGACATGAGCAAGAGAAGGAAAGAGACAAATAAAAGAAAAAGGTTATCACTCGGACCGGATATGAGGCCGCACTTCATAAACAGGATGAGTGACTGGTTCACGGAATACCAAATCCCAGAAGACATTGACACATTTGTTGATGACCTTAATCACCAAATTGAGAGCTGTCTAAGAGTTCCGCGCCGTACACCTGGGCGAAGTAACCCTCAGAGGAAGAAAATAAAATGGTATGAGAATGATTACATAAAGATGCTTAACGCAAATGTACGAGACATGAGTAGAGAGTACCGGAGACATCCCACTGAGAGTAACCAAGAGTTGTTTAAAACTGTGTGTCAAGTAGCCAGGGAAGAGAAGATTAAAGAGCGGGAAAGACAATGGCTTGAGTTCACTAGCTCTATTGGACGGGAAACATCTGCAAGACAGGTGTGGGCAAAAATTCAGATAGCTAAGGGTGGCAGAGCCCGGCCTGCGGCTCACAAAGACCCCCAGGGTAAGGCTGAAGAACTAATTCACAAGTGGAGTGATGCAGCATCCTCCTCCTCCCTTCCTGCAGAAATCAGCAGGGAACAGCTCCTGCGACATGATGACAGAAGAATTAGGATAACAAGAGCACTGTCTAGTGATGATGAATATGGGGACCCAATCACAGCCCAGGAAGTAAGGGGCGCTATGAAAAAGGGTAAAAGTACAGCACCTGGTGAAGATGGCGTCACCTACGACATACTCAATGCACTGTGTGAAGTGTCTGGCAATCCACTACTCCACCTGTTTAACAAGTCATTCCTAAGTGGAGTGTTGCCCACACAATGGAAACACGCAATAATTGTTCCCATACCGAAGCCCAATGACCCTGGTAATTACAGACCTATCAGTCTCGTGTCATGCACTTGCAAGATGCTTGAAAGGATCATCCTAAACCGACTGTTGCACAAAATAGGCAGGTTAGGGGAGGGGGTCAATGGATTTGTTAAAGGACGGAGCACAGCAAATTGTATAGTTAATTACTTGGCTAATGACACGGCTAGGTACTCTGTATTTGTGGACATCAAAGGAGCCTTCGACAAAGCACAGGGGATTGCGATCCTAGACGAGCTTGCATGCATGGGTGTCAAGGGGAGACTCATGAAATGGGTTCAAGACTACCTCACAGGAAGGAAAGCCAAGGTTTTCTTCAATGGAGCAGTCTCCAGAACAATGAATATGGAACTCGGGACCCCCCAAGGCGGAGTCTTAAGCCCTACACTATTCAATGTACTTATGAACGCCATTGCAAATATTGATTTTCCGGAAGGAACACAACAAGTGGGATATGCAGATGATGTTCTAATACAAGCTCCCACCTTGGGAAAAATTGAACAGTCCATTGAACTCCTTGGAAGGAAGTGTATTGAGCTCGGTTTCACTCTCTCCACAAACAAGACGAAGGCATACTCCCATCACAAGCGGAGAGCAAATGAAGAACTGCAAATTAATGGTGTAACACTTGAATGGGTTGACCACTATCGGTATCTTGGCGTCACTGTCGGCTCTAACAAGGGGAAGAAAGAGGAGCTCAATCAACTCATAGGAACATGCAAAAGTCGACTCAGGGCACTGAAAGCTATGACCTGGAATGGACATGGAGCCTCTATTGCCGTGCTTAAAATGATGTACACAGCCTATGTGCGCTCCGTCATAGACTATGCCGCACCAGTTCTGTGCACCTACTCCCAAAGCGATATGAAAAGGCTTGAAAGCATTCAAAATGAAGCCATGACAATCATTCTTGGAGTTCCAAGAACTGCCAAAACGTCTAATCTACGAGAGGAGTTGTCCCTTCCCAGTGTTAAAAGCAGAATTCAGGAGCTGAATGCTAAGCTTGCAATTAGGATCGCCAGAGATCCCCATTACAATGATATTGCTAAGAAAAAACTGAGCTCTGTGCTACTTTCAGGGGGAAACAGGAGAAGCAAAAAATGGCATCACAGATCAGTCTGCTACCTCGAAGAGCTTCACCTGCTTGAGCAAGCCCGTGAGCTCCTGCCTGTAGAGAGGTTACCTCCCTGGGAGGATGACTCATGCAAGATCATCATCAATGAAATGGCGATGAAAAAATCCAACATGTTACCACAAGAAATGAGGCACAAGTATCTCGAGGAAATTTATAAAGAAGCCGGAGATGAACTAGATCAAATCTACACTGACGGGTCATCTAATCCTGTCAATGGCAGGGCTGGTGCAGGATACACGGTAATCAAGGATAATACTTTCCAACGCAGAAATGAAGAAAAAGCACGTATTGAGAACTATGCCTCTTCAACGCAAGCAGAGCTAACTGCCATTGTTATGGCGCTAAAGTTTCTTGAACGGAACACTAATGGTGCAGTGATTTGCACCGATTCAAAAGCAGCACTACAAAGCCTAAGTAAAAATCAGGCAGAAAATCTTGCAATAGTCGCTGAAATTAAGAGATCTGTGAGAGTTCTTACCAATCAGGGAAGAGTCATCAAGTTTCTGTGGATCCCCTCCCATGTTGGGATATGTGGGAATGAACGAGCAGATGTGCTGGCTGCTGAAGGCGCTGAAGGAGACCATATTGAATACTTCATACCCAAGACTCTACTACAAATTAGAGGTATTGTCAGGCAACATCACCGTGACAAGGTAACTGAGGAAAGGAGGATAGAAGCACAAACCAGTGAATCTGTACGATGGTACAACATGGTTGCAGCTGGCAATCCCAATCATTATGGCCGAAGAGGAGGAGGACGAGGGAGAGAATCAGTAATAGCGAGAATCCGTCTTGGATACAGATATCCATGGAGATATGGAATGGAAACAACAGTTGAGCAGCGAAGTTGCAGAATCTGTGGTGAGAGTGATGGACACCGCCTTGACCACTACCTGAGAGAATGTGAACACCTGCGAGACATCAGAAATATGTGTAGATTAATAAACCCCACATTGTTTGAGTTAGGAAAACACTATCTGTCAAATATTGATACTGTTCTTAAAAGATTTCCCCATTTTGCACCCGCAAGATAACGTAAGCTTTTAAGGGTTGATAGATGTTAATCTTCTTGTTTGAGGAGCTGTTCACTTGAGACAGTTAAGCAAGTCCCAGCTGTGTCTGGGTACAAGTGACAGGATGAACAACCCAGCGGGTTTTCTTCCTATTGGGGAGTGTTGTACATGCTGCTATGGCGGTGTGTCCACTCACAAGATGAGTGGCGCTGCCCAATAAACTCGCCCCTCGGGGCAAAATTTAAAAAAAATTTAAATTTAAATGCTGATTTGCCTTATATGTGTTTATAGGTATATATATGTGTATACATTCTCTTGATGGTAGTGTAACATTATATTGTAAGACTTAATCTACTTGAGGAGGTTGATAATATTAGGTAATACCAAGAGATAGGATACCACTTAGCAAGCTGAGGATAGAGTTCTGATGGTGTTGGAGTGCAACCTGATTATAATAGTACAGAGTATAGGATTCATCATTAATATTATATGTATGCGTGTATTGTATATGTACTTCGTCCAGTAAATGTATCCAAATTTGCTGGTGTTTGCACTTGTCCCAGTGAGGCTTCCCAGGAAATAGTAAAGAAGGAGAGAGAGAGCAAGAAACAGGAACCACTGCTGTGGACAGGGTAAGACAGAAGTCTAGTAAGACAAAGGGGATTGAGGAGGTCATATTCCATAAGGAGAGAGTGGGGAGTCACAGTGGCTCGAGTGGGTGTGTGCACGTGACAACAAGGCTGCGTGTTTGAGCCGCATCCCCTAAACGTGTGACGTTGAGCCCCTTGTCAAGAGCCAGAAGTGCCTAGTGTGATCTCCTAGTGAAATATGAGCATTTGTCGAGTTGTGGGTTGGGTGGTCCGTCAGCGGTAACACCACCCAAACCACCACCACAACAAGAGTCCATTCCAACGGTAGATTTGAAACCTGGCCTCTTAGGAATAGAATTCTTAGCCAAGGATATTAGAACAATGTTCAATAGATTGTGTATCTAATTGTATATATATATATATATATATATATATATATATATATATATATATATATATATATATATATAATATATATATATATATATATATATATATATATATATACATATATATATATATATATATATATATATATATATATATATATAATATATATATATATATATATATATATATATATATATATATTATATATATATATATATATATATATATATATATATATATATAGCTCTGGCTCTTTGGTCCCGCCTCTCAACTGTCAATCAACTGATGTAAAGATTCCTGAGCTACGGGGCTCTATCATATCTTCATTTGAAACTGTATATGGAGTCAGCCTCCACCACATCACTGCCTAACGCATTCCAGCGGTTAATTACTCTGACATTGAAAAAGTTTTTATTAACGTCTATGTGATTCATTTGGGTACTCAGTTTCCACCTGTGTCCCCCTTGTTCGCATTCCCCCCGTGTTAAACAGTTTATCCTTATCTACTCTGTCAAGTCCTCTGAGAATTTTGTAGATAGTGATCATGTCACTACAGGTCGTGACACAGTGTTTTCTGTTGCTTAGTAGTAGGCATCCGTCAATCCCGTGGGGTTATGGAGTTGTTCCCTGGGTGTCTAGTTGTTTTAGTATAGTTGGATGCAATCCCCTGCTGTGGCTGTGAAGGCCAACCCGAGAATGACAGTCCCGACCACAGCGAGCACAGATAAACGCCGAAGCGGGTGTATCTGACAGTGGTCGAGACCTTCTCTGAAGTCTATTATCCTCCGCCTGTCTCTTCAGTTCATCCTCGAATTGCTGGAGTCCCTTCTGCACTTTGCATCTCCAGGCAGACCTTTCCGAAGCTGCTGCCTCCCAAGTGTTGTTGTCGATGTTCATCTGATTGAGGACGCGTTTGTAGGCGACTTTGAAACGCAGCTGACGTGTTCCGGTGGGTCTCTTTCCTGATGCCAGTTCTCCATACAAGAGGTCCTTCGGTATGCCGCCATCTTCAATGCGTGTGACATGTCCCAGCCATCGCATGCGTCTCTGCTTCAGGAGAGTGAAAACTGAAGGGACTCCTGTTCTCTCGAGTACCGTGTTGTTGGTGACGTGGTCTTTCCACGGGATGTCAAGGATGCGTCTCAGGTTCCGCATGTGAAAGGTATTGAGCCGTCTCTCCTGGCGAGAGCGCAGGGTCCAGGATTTCGAGTCATAGAGAAGTGTACTCACCACACATGCCATGCCGACGTGTGCCTTGGTGTGCACTGTCAGTTTGACATTTTCCCAAACTCGCTTTGTGAGCCTGGCAAATGTTGTTGCGGCCTTCTCGATATTCCTGTTCAGCTCAGTGTCCAAGGAAAGGGTGTCTGAGATTGTGGAGGCCAGGTACACAAACTCGTGAACTGCCTCCAGCACATAGTCTCCGATGTTTATATATGGTAGCTCATTGACGTCTTGTCACATCACCTGTGTCTTCTTCAGGCTGATTGTCAGGCCGAATGCGGAATAGGCTGCGGCAAAGCGGTTGAGTAGCTGCTGCAGGCGTTCTGCTATGTGTGGTGATCGCTGCATCGTCGGCGAAGAGGAACTCCCTGAGGATTCGCATCTGTACTTTCGTCTTTGCTTGGAGTCTGGATAGATTATAGAGGTTTCCATCAGATCTTGTTGCTTGACGAGGATCGCGAAGAAGATCCCGAACAGGGTTGGAGCATGAACGCACCCTTGTTTAACACCATTGTTGATGTTGAATAGTTCAGAAGTTGAGCTGTTGTGCATGACTGTTCCCCTGATTGTGGAACGAATCCTTGTGAAACGATTGTATCATCCCAGGAAATAATTTTAGGTTGCCACAACGTATCTGGAAAGTGGTGGAAAGTAGTGGCAAACGTTTGTTTGCATGCATTAGACTCGTAATTTTGTGTGGATGTAAATAAGTTTCCAAAACGTATTTCACGTTTTGGCTAAAAAAGTTGGCTAAAAAAAAATGAAAGCTTGTGACAACCTTAAATGTTTCATAACGTAGTTTTTGTTATTGCTGTTATATATATATATATATATACATATATATCTTATAATATATTATATATATATATATATATATATATATATATATCTATATATATCTATATATATATATATATAATATATATATATGCGAACAAGCCTGAATGGTCCCCAGGACTATATGCGAATGAAACTCACACCCCAGAGTGACTCGAACCCATACTCCCAGGAGTCAACGCAACTGGGATGTACAGACCGCCTTAAACCACTTGACCATCACGACCCCGGACAAAAGGAAGTGATAGCCGAAGCTATTTGAATTGAACCACTTCCCTGCCGGCACTTGGATGATAATCTTGGGGCATAGCATTTTATCAAATCACCTCATTCTTTGGGGCACACGTGAGGAACACGAATGCAAACAAGCCTGAATGGTCCCCAGGACTATATGCGACTGAAAACTCACACCCCAGAAGTGACTCGAACCCTACTTCCAGGAGCAACGCAACTGGTATATACAGGACGCCATAATCTGCTTGACCATCACGACCGGACAAAAGGAAGTGATAGCCGAAGCTATTTGAACCACTTCCCCGCCGGCACTCGGATGATAATCTTGGGCATAGCATTTTATCAAATCACCTCATTCTTTAGGGCACACGTGAGGAACACGAATGCAAACAAGCCTGAATGGTCCCACATGCTGACACCAAAGACACCTTGCAAGCAGAACTTATTGCAGAAGGAGGAAAGAGCGAGGCAACCACATGGAGCACCTTCCTGACCCCCGAGCACAAAGCGGCAGCTAGAGCCTTCGTGAGAACAAGGAGATAGTTGTCAGGCGAGGCGTTAAGTCGCCAATATACGTCATCCTTAAGAAAGACAAATATCTGGCGAAATGAACCTCATACTCTCTGACCAAACTAAATTCCAAAGAGTAATGAAGACACTACAGCCGAATTGAAAACAAAGGTCAACAAAATGATTGAAACTGTGAATGCCAAGAAATCCGGACTCCACCTGCTAAAGATTATTGGGGAATATAAACCTGGATATGCATATGGAAATGTCAAGACACATAAGCCTGGAAACCCACTTCGGCCAATCAAGAGAGAGAGAGAGAGAGAGAGAGAGAAGCGAGAGAGAGAGAGAGAGAGCGAGCGAGAGAGAGAAGAGAGAGAGAAAGAGTGAGTGTGTGTGTGTGTGTGTGTGTGTGTGTGTGTGTGTGTGTGTGTGTGTGTGTGGTGTGTGTGTACATATTTGTATCCACCTAGTTGTGCTTGCGGGGGTTGGGCTCCACTCTTTCAGCACCCCTCTCAACTGTCCATCAACTGTTACTAAACTACTAGTTTTTTCACACCACACACACACACACACACACACACACACACACACACACACACACCACACACACACACACCACACACACACACACACACACACCACACACTAACACACACTAACACACACACACACACACACACACACACACACACACACACACCCACACACACACACACCACACACACACACACACCCCACACTCACACACACACACACACACACACACCACACACACCCACACACACACAGGAATCAGCCCGTGACAGCTGATTAACTCCCAGGTACATATTTACTGCTAGGTAACAGGACCATTAGGGTGAAAGAAACTCTGCCCATGTTTCTTCTCGCCGCTGTGTCGAACCCGGGACACAAGATCACGCGTCCAGCGTGCTGTACGACATATATATATAAATATATATATATATATATATCTATATATATATTATATATATATATAATATATATATATATATATATGTCGTACCTAGTAGCCAGAAAGCACTTCTCGGCCTACTATGCAAGGCCCGATTTGCCTAATAAGCCAAGTTTTCCTGAATAATATATTTTCTCTATTTTTTCTTATGAAATGATAAAGCTACCCATTTCATTTTGTATGATGTAATTTTTTTTTATTGGAGTTAAATTTAATGTAGCTATATGACCGAACCTAACCACCCTACCTAACCTAACCTAACCTATCTTTATAGGTTAGGTTAGGTTAGGTAGCCGAAAAAGTTAGGTTAGGTTAAGTTAGGTAGGTTAGGTACTCGATAAACAATTATTTCATGAAAACTTGGCTTATTAGGCAAATCGGGCCTTGCATAGTAGGCTGAGAGTGCGTTCTGGCTACTAGGTACGACATANGTGTAGATATGATAGAGCCCTATAGGCTCAGGAATCTGTACACCTGTTAATTGATGGTTGAGAGGCGGGACCAAAGAGCCCAGAGCTCAACCCCCGCAAACACAACTAGGTGAGTACAACTAGGTGAGTACACACACACACACACACACACACACACACCACACACACACAGGGAGCCCGTACCTTGTCAAGCACAAGACGAAGCTGGAAAAAGTCCAAAGGTATGCCACTAGACTAGTCCCAGAACTAAGAGGCATGAGTTACGAGGAAAGGCTGCGGGAAATGCACCTTACGACACTGGAAGACAGAAGAGTAAGGGGAGATATGATCACAACCTACAAAATCCTCAGAGGAATCGACCGGGTAGACAAGGACAAACTATTCAACACTGGGGGACGCGAACAAGGGGACACAGGTGGAAACTGAGTACCCACATGAGCCACAGAGACGTTAGAAGGAACTTTTTCAGTGTCAGAGTAGTTAACGGATGGAATGCATTAGGCAGTGATGTGGTGGAGGCTGACTCCATACACAGTTTCAAGTGTAGATATGATAGAGCCCAGTAGGCTCAGGAATCTGTACACGGTTGATTGACAGTTGAGAGGCGGGACCAAAGAGCCAAAGCTCAACCCCCGCAAGCACAAATAGGTGAGTACAAATAGGTGAGTACAGGGGGGCCAGGTAGCCTGGTGGATTGCGCGCAGGATTCGTAATTCTGTGGCGCGGGTTCGATTCCCGCACCCGGCAGAAATAAATGGGCAAAGTTTCTTTCACCCTGAATGCCCCTGTTACCTAGCAGTAAATAGGTACCTGGGAGTTAGTCAGCTGTCACGGGCTGCTTCCTGGGGTGTGTGTGTGTGTGTGTGTGTGGTGTGGGAAAAAAAAGTAGTTAGTAAACAGTTGATTGACAGTTGAGAGGCGGGCCGAAAGAGCAAAGCTCAACCCCCGTAAAATACAACGAAGTGAATACACACACACTGCCTCCGTGTACCCGACGCATGTAGTCTAGGGTTTTACACAATGACTCTTTGCACTCATGTGTGTAGCACACACTGCCCTCGTGCATTCTCGTGTGTAGTCTAGTGTTTCACACATTGCTCCTGTGCACTCTTGCATAAAGTCTAGGGTTTCACACAATGCCCCTATGCACTCTCCCGTGTAGTCGAGAGTTTCACACACTGTCCCCGTACACTCCTGTGTGTAGCCTATAGTTTCATACAATGTCCCTGTGCACTCTCACATGTAGTCTAGGTTTTCACAGTGTCCAAGTGTACTCTAGTGTGTAATCGAGGGTTTCACATAATGTCCCTGTGCACTCTCACATGTAGTCAAGGGTACTACAAACTTAACCCTTGCACTCTTGCGTGTGGTTTACAGTTTCACACACTGCCCCCGTACACTCCTGTGTGTAGCCTATAGTTTCATACAATGTCCCTGTGCACTCTCACATGTAGTCTAGGGGTTTCACACACTGCCCCCGTACACTCCTGTGTGTAGCCTATAGTTTCATACAATGTCCCTGTGCACTCTCACATGTAGTCTAGGGGTTTCACACACTGCCCACGTACACTCCTGTGTGTAGCCTATAGTTTCATACAATGTCCCTGTGCACTCTCACATGTAGTCTAGGGGTTTCACACACTGCCCCCGTACACTCCTGTGTGTAGCCTATAGTTTCATACAATGTCCCTGTGCACTCTCACATGTAGTCTAGGGGTTTCACATAGTGCCCCCGTACACTCCCGGGTGTTGTCAAGGGTGTCACACAATGCCCACATGCACTCCTGTGTGGTGTTTAGTATTTCACATGCTGCCCGCTTGCAATCTTACCTGTGGGAATTTACTTATTTTATTTATTTTTATTTATTTTTCATTAAATTATTATGTTTTATTTATTTATTCAAATGCAGGCTGTATGGTTCTGTTGTTTATCCTACTGATAAACGTCCACTTCACATAATTGGGAGGGGTTACAGTTATTAAATTTGGTTAAACCTAATTAAACAGTTAACATAATTTATTTCCCTAAACTGTAAATAAATGGTTAACATAATTGATTTCACTAAACCGTAATTAAATTGTAAGCAGGGGTGCAGTGCAATTTTTTTAGGTGCTGGAGGTCTAGTGCGTCTGACAAAAGCCTATTATTTCCTATCCTGTGTCTATATATGTCACACGATTAAGTGTTTCGTGTTTGTACTCACTAATTATCATAAAATATATTTATCAAAGAAAAAACATCAATCATGTATTTATAAATTTATGAAGTTAAAAACACCTACTGCTCACAAAATACAACCAGTGAGAAGTTTCACAATAGTTTCCACAATGGGTCAGGTATGAGATGTTATCGGGGGTCTGAAGCAACTCTTGTCCTGGTGTCATCTGCTGACCTATGGTATTGCAGCCATGACATAGCATATGGCTCAGGATTAGACTGAACAAGAGGAGGTCCATGTAGTTTAACAAACATAAGTGCTGATACAAGATTTATGAGAATTATTGAGCATGTTGTTGCTATTATCAGGTTCATGTGACTGAATTCTCCTCGCACTCAGCAGTAGTAATAGGAATAACTTGTAAACAGTTTGAGATTTTTATCTACGTTTACCTCTCTTAGGAGGTAGACCTCAAACAGAACGGACTACTTGGTCAACATGATAAGTGTTATAGCAGGTTTTACTTTAGGCAAGAGCGGGAGAAATAGAAGGGCGGGAGCAATCCACCAGGACTTCAACTTTGGTAAAAATCTCATCCACTAGGTCGCTGGTTCCTTGAGTGAGAAGGCACTATTATGGGTAACCGAAGGTTTCTCGTGCCAAATTATTTGATGTGTGACACTATGAATCAGGTTTCGAATCTCAGAAGCAAACCTTCATTAAAATATCACATTAAGTTAAGTACTATGCAGAATATGGTATGGAGCAATAATGTTGTGGAGTTAAACATAAAGACCGTTTCTATAACAACAACAAGCTTATTTAACAAGCACTAAGTCTACTACAACAACGATTTTACGTTATGTTAATGTCTTTCAGTGGCACAATAAAGACGGTTAATTAACAACAAGGTATAGCAACGACTCCTGTCAATTGCCACAAGGCTGAATACTTAAGTTACTGAAAAATACAGAGTGCTCACTGATTATGTAACATTGTAATCAAAATTATTCGAATTCCACTGCAGTATAATTTCTATAAACACAACTTGCTAAGATAACTCTTGCAGCCCCACTGCAATGAGATTGTGACGACTATGAGGTTAAATGATTAAACAATTAACCTCCTGTCAATTCTACATTAACATTTGTCTCTCAAGACACAATCAAACAATAGAATGAAAGTTACATTAATTGTTCAACATTGATAGATAACTTTAATTGACTGTCAACAGCAGTCAGCAACGATTAGTTAATGTTAAACACAATCGTGTCTCTCAGACACTCAACTGTCAACTCGGTAACTCGATCGCCCTTAATTACATCACCCTTGACCAATCAAGCAATCTGTGAGTTATTACAATTACTGTCAAGCAGACAGCTAATTAACCCCAAACGAGTTACATTAACACATTACTGTCACCACATTGACACTTCCTCACCGGTCTATGTCAAGTTTTACTTTAATGAGGGTTAATTACCCTAAATAACTTTGAACAATGAATTACCTGCCCTACAGACAGATAAATGAATCTACACGAATACGTGTAGAATCATTCACACCTCCTAAGCAGGTCTCATCAAACACTGTGACTTCATGAGTTAGCGGCTTTAATTACCCTAATTAACGTTGCGCGCTTAATCAACTGTCCCTCAGACTGATACAATTAAGTCCCACAAATCATGCTAGCTCAATGAAGTTGCCCCAAGACAGTCAAAACCCTTGATGTTAATAGTAGTAGGGATGACGCTCCAGCGTCCCTTTCATATTTTCGGGAAAAGAGGACGCTGGAGCGTCAGGGGTTCCAGGTAGATTAGGGAAGAGGACGCTGGAGCGTCAGGGGTTCCAGGTAGATTAGGGAAAAGGACGCTGGAGCGTCAGGGGTTCCAGGTAGATTAGGGAAGAGGACGCTGGAGCGTCAGGTGTTCCAGGTAGATTAGGGAAAAGGACGCTGGAGCGTCAGGGGTTCCAGGTAGATTAGGGAAGAGGACGCTGGAGCGTCAGGGGTTTCAGGTAAATTTGGGCAGTCACAGATTTGGAAGTAAGGAATTCTTATGAGGAAAATAATTTCTGAGATCTTAGAAGTTTGTTAAGAGTTGTTATGAGGAAAATAAGTAGGAAAATCTTATAGAAAAAAATTAGAAATATCGTCTTTAAGTCATGCAGTTTTGGGGTAAACTCTACGGACATATTTTCCCCGTTTTCAGTTCACACATTTAAGAGGATGCTGGACTGTCAGGGGTTCCAGGTAAATTAGGGAAGATGACGCTGGACTGTCGGAGTTTTCAGGTAAATTTGGCCAGTCACTGATTGGAATTAGGGAAGTCTTATGAGGAAAATAATTTCTTAGAAGTTTGTTAAGAGTTCTTATGATGAAAATAATGTCATTGAAGTTTGTTAAGAGTTCTTATGGGGAACATTCAAATTTTTTCAAAGTTCAGTTTTAAGAAAATATTTCAGTTTCAAATAATCATAGAAGTTTATTTGTATGTTTATGACCGAATTTTGTAAAAAAAAGTCCATTTTCAGAGAAAATTGTCTTACACGTTTTGTTAAGAAAAACAGACATCTTAGTCGTGACTTTGAGTTTTATAGCCAGTTACGGCTCTTTCACCAGTAAATACCCCCAAAATTAATAAGACAGTTTAAAGCTCAAATTTCATCAGATTTCATTAGCTCAAATTTCATAAGATAGGTTGGGTTAAGTTAGGTAAGGTTAGGTTAGTTAAGTTAGGTTAGGTTAGGTTAAGTTAGGTTAGGTTGGGTAAGTTAGGTTAGGTTGGGTTATTTTAGGTTAAGTTAGGTTACGCAAGTTAAGTTAGGTTAGGTTAGGTTATGCAAGCTAAGTTATATTAGGTAAGTTAGGTTAGGTAAGTTAGGTTAGGTTAAGTTAGGTTAGGTTAAGCAGGTTAAGTTAGGTTAAGTTAGGTAAGGTAAGGTAAGTTAGGTTAGTTATGTTAGGATAGGTAAGGTATGGTAAAGTAAGTTAGGATAGGTTAAGTTAGGTTAGGTAAGGTAAGGTAAGGTAAGTTAGGTTAGCTAAGTTAGGACAGGTAATGTAAGTTAGGATAAGTTAGGTTAGGTTAAGTTAGGTAATTTATGTTAGGTTAGGTTAGGATAGGTTGGGTAAGTTAGGATTGGTAAGTTAGGAGAGGTAAATTAGGATAGGTAGGTTAGGTAAGTTAGGTTAGGTTAGGTTAGGTAAGTTAGGTTAGGTAAGAAAGGTTAGGTTAAGTTAGGTTAGGTTAAGCAAGTTATGTTAGGTAAGGTAAGGTAAGTTAGGTTAGGTTAAGTTAGGTTAGGTAAGGTAAGTTATGTTAGTTTAGTTAGTTAGGATGGTAAGTGAGGTTATGAAGTTAGGTTAGGTAAGTTAGGTTAGGTTAAGTTAGGTTAGGTTAAGTTAGGTTAGGTTAAGTTAGGTTAGGTTAAGTTAGGTAATTTATGTTAAGTTAGGATAGGTAGGTAAGGTAGGTTAGGTTTGAATAGATTAGTTTAGTTAGGATAGGTAGGTTAGGTGAGTTAGGTTAGGTTAAGTTAGGTTAGGTTAAGTTAGGTTAGGTTTAGCAACGTTATGTTAGGTAAGAAACATTATGCGGGGGAGGATAGGTTAGGTAGATTTATGCAGTGTAGTTCAGAGAACAGTTTTAAGGTAAAGTGACTAAGAAAATTATATGTAACAGAAGTCCAGGTTTGATATGAAAAGCGGAACTAGATACATTTTGGAGAGAAATTTTATGACTGAAGATGTCTTAAAGAATAACTTGGTGGAAGAAGGAGAGGTCCTTGATGAACGAAGGGTCTTAGAGAACAACTTTTGATGAACGAAGGTGAGTTAGAGATCACCTTTGATGACTTGAGAATAACTTTGATGTCTTAGAGTTAGTTACTTTTGATGACACTGAGAAAAGACTTTGTCATCTTACAGAACAACTTTTGGTGACTTAGAGAATAACTTTAATGAACGAAAGTGAGTTAGAGCTCACCATTGAGACTCTGAGATACCTTTGAGGACTCTGAGAATATCTTTGATGACTCTGAGAATACCTTTGATGACTCTGAGAATACCTTTGATGACTCTGAGAATAATTTTTGATAACATTGAGAATAACTTTGATGTCTTAGAGAATAACTTTGATGTCTTAGAGAAATAACTTTAGATGTCTCTGAGAATAACTTTTATGAACGAATATGTCTGAGATTAACTTTTGATAGCTCAGAAAAAACTTTTGTAGACATGAGAATATCTTGGATACTCTGAGAATAACTTTGATGTCTTTGAAAACAACTTTGATGAACGAGAGTGAGGTTAGAGATTAACTTTGATGACACTGAAATAACTTTTGCTAGCTCTGAGAATAACTTTTATGACTTAGAGAAACAACTTTTGTTAGCTCTGCGATTAACTTTGACGACTTAGAGACTAACTTTGAGGACATAAGAGTACCTTTTGATGACTCTGAGAATAAACTTGATGAACAAAGATATCTTAGAAAGCTTCTCTGATGAACGAAAGGATACTTAGAGATTAACTTGATGACAGTATTTATCTTTTGATGGCTCTGAGGACAGCTTTGTTGAATGAGGATGTCTCAGAAAACTTCTCTGAATAACGAAGATGTCTTAGGGAATCACTTTTGATGAACGAAGGTGAGTTAAAGATCACCTTTGATGGCTCTGGGAATAACTTTAGATGTCTATGAAAATAATTTTGATGACTCGGAGAATAACTTTTGATGACATTGAGAATAACTTTGATATCTTGAAGAGTACCTTTGGTGCGTTTGAGAGTGTCCCTGGTGTCTCGAGAGGTGTCTTTGATGTCTTAAAGGATGTCTTTGATGTCTCAAAGGACGTCTTTGAGTGCAACTTTGTGATATCTTTGAGTAAGTCCTTGTTGTCTCGAAGAGTGTCTTTGACTATATTTCACACTTAACGACATATACTTTTAGTTACGAAAGTGCTGAAAACGTTACATTTGACTATTTTTTAGCGAAGTGAAAAGGTTACTTTAGTTAAGAACAGTGTTGGAAAGAGGCTACACTTGACTATTTTCAGTTGAGAGAAGTGATATTTCAGTTAAGAAATGACAGGGAAACATGATGACAGTGACTATTTTTAGTTGACTGATGAATACTTTTAGTTAAAACAAAAAAACAAAAACATGATGAACATTCTGTTGATTGGCGGATAATTTTAGATAAGAAATGACAATCAAACATGATGAACACGGTTATTTTCTGTTGACTAGGGAATAGGTTTAGTTAAGAAATGATGAAAGTGATGATTTTTTAGTTGATTGACGATGGATAAAGTTAGTTATGAACAGTGTTGGAATGTTTCCTTTGACAATTTTTTAGCTAAGAGAAAGGCAATTTTAGTTAAGAACGGTGTTGAACGAGGCTAACCCTGACTATTTTTAGTTGATTGGATAATAAGTTTAGTTGAGAAATGACGAAAGTGACTATGTTTTTAGTTGATTGGCGAAAGACATTAGTTAAGGAACGTTAAATAACATGTAAGGGAATGAACACAGTGAACATAA
This sequence comes from Procambarus virginalis, assembly GCA_020271785.1. Lineage (NCBI taxonomy): Eukaryota > Metazoa > Arthropoda > Malacostraca > Decapoda > Cambaridae > Procambarus > Procambarus virginalis. The sequence goes on from WNGS01165523.1 coordinate 4,454,436, forward strand.
GGGGAATATGAACTTACAGAGAATATGAAAACATGATAAGAAGCATAGGGAGTACAAAGAATGAACGCTGAACTTGTGAAGAACATAGAGAATATGTCAAAGAATGTAGAAAACATGTAAGTGAAGGTGATAAACGAAGTGATCTTGTGAGGAACATGAACTCGTAGAGAAACATGAACATTGACAAAGAACACAAAAATATGGAAGACAACATGAATATTGAGTATAAACTTTGTAAAAAGAACATGGGATGAACATGAAAACATAGAAAATATGACTAGAATTTGTAGAGAACATCATGAGACTAAGAGAAAGAACGAACGCCCAGGACCAAGAATTTCGACAAAATAAATAGCGGCCAGCAATAGACCGAATCCGAATCCAAATATATACAGGATAAGACACCCCGAAGGGCGAGCTTGAAAGTGGGGACAGAAGAAGATAAGGGGGTGAGAGGAAGTAGATTTGTAGGAGAAAAAGTGCCTGGCCTAAACCCAGCTGCATGTCGTTTGGTTGCGGCAGTCGAGGCAAATACTCAGCGGGTGTTTCAGTGGTAACAACAGGACATCACAAAACTCACAACATCGCAGTGATTGGCTCAAAAGCGTCAGGGCTGAACTTTTACGGATGGTTTATGCTGGGTGTTGAGAGCTGCATATTTATTCATCGTGGATGCTGGGTGTTGTGAGCTAAAGTTTATCGAAATATAGAGTTAGGAGGAAGATCATCATGGATGGTAGAGAAGAGGTCGTGGATGTTTCGTGGTAGTCTGAGAGTGTGGAAGAGAAAGTCAATGTGTTGTTCATGATATGTGCGTAGTCTATCAAGTTGTTTGTCTAATAAAGTTTCCCAGTAGACATTGAGGGCAGGAATGTTTTTACTTTCATGGAGATTTTCACTGGTATTGAACTCTTGCTATCGGGTATTGAGTACCCATCTTAGTGCTCTATTCTGTATTCTCAGAAGCTTTAGTATATTAGTAGATGCAGCTAAAGTAAGAGCTAGTGGGGCATATGTGAGGAGAAGTCTAATAAGTGCATTTTTGTGTCAGGTTTTACAAGTCTAAGTTTGTACAGTTTTTTCATGGCTTGGAGAGCTATTGTGTGTGAAAGAGTAGTTGTCGATCAAGTGTGAGACCAAGAACTGTGGTGGAAGGAGATACAGAGATATAAGTAGAATTTGGAGAGTATGAATAGAGTTTAATAGGAATAGGGCGAATAGTTCTTTTACAGGAAAAGTCGGGGGTTTTTGATTTGTTAGAGTTGGTTTTAATGCACCAGTCATACTCCCATTCTGTGCCAATATCGAGTTTTGTTTGTGCTATGTTTGATAGTGTATCAATGGTGTTGCTGGTGAGGAGGTGAGAGACATCATCAGCGTAGCATATGGTTTGTGAAGTGTGATGAACAGGGTCAGGAATGTCGTTGATGTATAGGATGTAGAGTGTCGGGGCAAGAACAGAGCCTTGGGGAAAACCGGCATGTAAGTTGAAGTAGTCAGAGTATTGTCGGAGGAACTTAATTCTAATTGTTCTATTGTCTAAGTAGTTAGAAAGAAGTTTGGTGGTGATAGGGGGAAGATTAATGTTATTGCATAGTTTGAATTTAAGGCCATCATGCCAAACAGTGTCAAAAGCCTTCTAAACGTCCTTAGTGATGAGTGCAGTCCTAAGTCTTGGGTGCTGATTTATGCTGAGGTAATTGGTCATGATGTTTAAGGCGTCGTGTGTGGATCTGTGAGGCGGGAATTCAAACTGTTTGTTAGTAAGTTATTATCTTCTAGGTGGGTTCTAAGTCTCTGGTTGATCAGCCTTTCAAAGACTTTGCCAAGTGTCTCTAGAAGGCTGATGGGTCTATAGTTCTTTGGGTCAGTGTGAAGTTTCCCAGGTTTTGGAATAAGAACGGCAGTGGCAGATTTGAAGGTGACAGGGAAATATCATGAGGCAAGAGAGGCGTTGAATAAGTTAGTGATAGCAGCAATGATAGAAACAGGGAGTTGTTTAAGAAGGATATGTCCAATGCCAGACGCACCAGGGGCTCTGCGACGAGTGTCCATGAGAGCTGCCTTGACATCAGCTGGAGTCAGGAAAGTCTGTAGTTCAATGCGTGAATTAAGGTTCTCAATGTCGATGAGGTCATCAGGTGTAGTTTCATGGCTGTTTTGGTGTATCCAGTTTTCCACTACTTCAATGTTGGGGAGGGCAGATGGTTCAGGAGGATGTGGATGAAAAATTTGTTCCCAGTGATGTTTAAAAATTTTGAGTACTTCATCAGGATCAGTGATTTTGTTGTTGTTATGTAGAAGGTATTTAAACAGTGTGTGAGTTGATCCTAGTAAGCGTTTGATTTGTTTCCAGAATTCATGAGGTGTCAGTTTTCTGTGTTGTTCTGCTTTTTCTATGAGGTGTCTCCAGTGTTTTGTGTGGCCTTCATCTAGGCTGCTAAGGATGTGTTTTTTTTAATGCTGTAAGGTCCCAGAGAACTTGTCCATGACGATGCAAGTTTTGTAAGAATCTAGTATGATAACAAGCTAAGAGGCGTTTTGTACGAATGGAGGGAGTGAAAGTGAAATGGGGTTTATGTGTTGTCATAGGAATGGAGATATTTGCAGCATGAATGATGGTGTCTTGTATGTTGCGTGCTTGTGTGTCGATGTCAGTGTGATGTTTGTCATTGTATTCATGAGTGAGATCAGTGTCATTATTGTGTTGATTGAACATATCCCAGTTTGCTCTATGATATGAGAATTGAGGAGTGCTGGGGATGGGAATAGGATTTGTGGAGAATATGAGAATTAAGGGAATATGATCAGAGTCCGCAATGGGTCCTGGTGAAATGTGGTGTTGTAAGTTGTTGCTATGTCTGTTGGTGAATATGAGATCAGGTCTTCCAGAACCTGTATGATTGAAAAAAATGAGGAAGACAGCGCCAAGAAAGAATAGATGCTTTTGGGTGTATATTTGGTGAGCTGTTGGACATGCTGATTTCTGGTATTGTGGTGGAATGTAGGGTGTTCTGCATTGAGGTCTGCAAGCAGGAAAACAGGCAAGTGAGTATGATTGAAGAGAGTTGTGATGTCTTGCATGGGAATGCCAGTGTTAGAACGGTTGTAGGTAGTGCAGATGATGAGAGAACCCATTTGTGTGTGAACTTTTATGGCTAGAAAGTGTGTGTGAAACAAAAGGGTGTGTAAAAGTTCGTGTTTGCATGAAGAACGTATGAGTATTGCAACTCCTTCATGTGCTTCATCTGGTGACTGTTAAAAGGAGTAGCCATAATGTTTGATTTTATGTGAGATCGTAATGAAGGTGCTATTTAATAATAGCACATCAGGTCTCTCGATCTCAATAAAATCTAACATCATGTGTCTAATGGAGAAAAATGCCCGCACATTGAATTGAATGATCTTTGTGAGTGTTGTTAGTTTTGATGGGTAGTTGGTGTGTTTTGTGCCTGTAGAAGATGAGCATTAGGTTTACGAAAATCAATGACTTTGGCAGTTACTGAAAAGGGTGCGTCTTGGAGGAGGGAGGCATGAGTAATGGGAGGTTGACCGCGGGAAGTGGGAGTAAGACAACGAGTTGCTGAACGGGATCGCATGACGATATGAGATACAGAAGGAATAACTCAAGCTGGTGGTGGATGAAAGTGGGAAGAAGGCGTGGTGACAGGGCCCAAGTAGGAAGGATCAGAAGTTGTAGTGTTTGAAGTCAGATTGGAAGTGGAGGGGACAATGTTGGGAAAAGAGGGTGAGAGTACTTGGGACATGGGTGGGTCAGTTTGGGATAGTACAGGGTGTGCAGTCTGGTCAGTGGTTCCGTTTTCTGTAGCAGTCAGGATTGGGTTGGAAGGAGGTTGTGGGGAAACTGTAGTATTTCCTCAGATGAAGTCGTGGTGTTTTGTGGAGTGAGGACTGTAGATGAGAATGGAACAGAGCGCAAGAGCTGAGGAGGAGGCACAGAGATACTAGGAAGACCGTTGTGAGTGAGAAACATAGGAAGATAGTGAGCAAAGAGTGTGCATGAGAACCATCGTCCTTGGCCTTCAGGTAAGCAGCTTGTACACAGGCAGTGACTCGTTCAAATGAAAGGTTCTGAAGAGGAGAATAAAGTGGAAATGGTGGGTGAGGGAAAAAAGGTGGAGAGGACTGAGTTTGTTGTGCAGAATTAGGGTGGTGGTGGTGATGCTGCTGGTGAGGTGAGGCATTAAGGACACTGGCATAGGCATGGAGTTGGCTGATGCTGTTTGGTGATGAGATGTGTTATGGGAGGTTGAAGAAGAATGAGGGTGTGCATGAGTGCGAGGTTGGTTAGTACGAAGAGTTTTCAGGGTTTGTTTTCTCAGAGGGCAAGATTTGTCAACTGCTGAATGAGCACCTTGGCAATTAGTGCATTTTAGGGTAGGGGCAGAACACTGAGTATAAAAATGGCCTTCTGCAGAACATTTGGAGCAAATTTGTGGGCTTTTACATTTTCGTGTTTCGTGACTATATTTGTAGCATTTGAAACATTGCATCAAAGGAAGATAGTCAACTGGACTAATGAGATAGGGAGGAGTGCTGGTGTTGAGGATTTTTATACCGTGATGCAAGACATCAAGGCAGTCTCATTTGACTGCCGGTCGGAGTCGGAGACATTTACAGTCTCCGTGGTGTAGTGGTAAGACACTCGCCTGGCGTTCCGCGAGCGCTATGTCATGGGTTCGTATCCTGGCCGGGGAGGATTTACTGGGCGCAATTCCTTAACTGTAGCCTCTGTTTAACGCAACAGTAAAATGTGTACTTGGATGAAAAAAACGATTCTTCGCGGCAGGGGATCGTATTCCAGGGACCTGCCCGAAACGATACGCGTACTAGTGGCTGTACAAGAATGTAACAACTCTTGTATATATCTCAAAAAAAAAAAGAGTTCTTGAGCTTCTGTAGGGAGGAACATTGGATCTTAAGGTGTTTTGTATTAGGCACTGGGTATATCTCCATTACAGTAATAGCATTCCTGTGTGAAATGTCCTGAGAGAGAGAGATTGATAGTATTAGGTGCTGATAGAATAGAGCTCTCGACATTTCTTACAAGGACAGAGCATTTTGTTTTTTGTTCAATAGTGAGGACAGGAGTCAGTGAAGCTTGGGCGAGTTTACTGAAAGCAGGTTCCCTAAAACAGCCAAAAAGGTCATCTTCTGAGGCAATGAGAAATTTGATGCTGTTGGTGTTGGCGTGTTTGATATGATTAGTGGCAGGTGTGCCAGTGACATTGAAAAAGGTAGTGATGCAGTCAATTATGTCTATGGGTGTACTGCATGTGTAGTTCATCCGCAGACAGTGAGCCATTGTGACTCACTATCTACTGACAGTCCCGTGTTTTGCACCGATCACTGCGATTCCATAAAGCTCGGTGGGGGTCAGTGTGTAAGCCAAGTCTAGGACCTGGCCTAAGGGTCTCACCACGAACAAACACCGTGTTCAGGAAGGTTGCAACTCCCCGTTATGGTGGGCTCGCACGATGACGAGATTCCACAACTGGCTCGGCAGTGTCAGAAACGGAAGAATTTTTCAGAGAGGAGAAAAAGAATGCACCTATGCCACGACGCAGCTGCAAAAGGTGAACTTCCGATTTCTCACCTGGGCCTGTTCTGACTCGAAGTTGGGCTGTTCACCTAAAAGCAGTCCGACCTGGACACAAGCACATTGGACAACACACAGAAGATGCTGCGAGGAAGATGTCACTGCTTAGGACGAGATGCTGGCTGGGAAGTGCCTGGTTCTGCTCCAATACACTGCTGGCTGGAACTGGTCTTGGCTGCACCGAAGTGCTCGTCGAGGCTGGAGAAATACACAGCTGCTGTAGAACAGCGAGACGATGCTGGCTTGCTTTATGACTGGCGAGCGGAATAGACCGCAGACTGGCTAGACTTAATATCCCTGTGGACGACCTGGGATACCCGAGCCCTGGAACAGGGAACATGGGAAACCGAATCCCTGGCATAGGAATAATTTATACCCATATCTAGCCTAAACAGTCGATAGTATATCTAAGTGAACAGATTTTTGACACTGGCTTCAGACCACCACAGTCACTTATCCATTCAGAGAGGAGCATTCATAAAGCATTCATAACATAAGCATTCATATATAAGCATTCATAACTTATTAGTGAGGCATCCATAGCTTACTGGTAAGTGTTTTGTGCTAAAAACACAGCAATTAATTTATCAGTGTCACATGCCACAACTGAATGTTACTCATGTATACCATTATACCTCATTTTGGGTAGCAATATTTAAACCCATTTTAAGTGTATAATCCTATATTCTCTTTATTTAACTATCTTCAGAGCAGCTCATTACTGATAAACATTTTAAGTATTTTATACAGTAAGAGGTATATAATTATAATAAATCTAAAATCTAGTGTGGCAAATCCTATTTTCAAGTGAAAAACAGTAGGAAAATTTACAGGATCTGGTGAAACCCTTACTAGGGCGATATACCAATCAATAATAGTGCCAAAAAGTGCCATTTACTAATTTAAATAAATTTAAATTAAATTATTATTTTTCACTGGAATAATTTATACACATATCTAGCCTAATGAGTCAATAATATTTCTAAATAAACAGATTGTTCACAGTGGCTTAAGTCCACCACAGTCCTTTTCTATTAAAGCATTCATAACTTACTAGTGAGGCATCACAGCTTACTAGTGAGTGTTTTGTGCTAAAAACCACAGCAATTAATTTTATCAGTGTCACATGACACAAGTGAATCTTACTGATATATACCATTATTCCTCATATGGGGTAGCAATATGTAAACCCATTTTAAGTGTATAATCATACATACTCTTAATTAACTATCGTCAGACCCGCTCATTACTGATTAACCTTTTAACAAGGTTTTATACAGTAAAAAGTTTCATTATATTAAATCTATAATCTTGTGTGGAAATCCCTATTTTCAAGTGAAAACCAGTAGGGAAACTTACAGGATCTGATTAAACCTTTACTAGGGTTTAATACCAATCAATAATAGTTCCAAAAAGTGACATTACTAATTTACCAAAAATAATGACTTGTCTCGTCTCAATGTGCATTCTGGTCAAAATCTGAACCAATGTTTACATTTTTTATAATTGTGAAGCCTGCTACACCAGATTCCAGGGAGGATCAGAAGGACGATCTTTGGAATCCCCTCCTAAGTCAACAGGATAAATCAATTATCAAAGTAAACATACTTTACAACAACTTGATTATCTCACAATAAGTAATCATGCAACTGTCAAAATGACTACCAGTCCTCCACCTGTAGCAGAAACAGGAAACAAAAGGACACTTACAGGTCTACAATATGCTGTGGATTTAATCAAGTAGTTTGAGGGCTTACAGGCCACTTAAATCAGTTGATTGACAAATGTCATCACATGGCTAAACAAACCATCAATCAATCTCAATCCACAATCTACATCCTAATATAATCCTAATAGCTAACCAGCCCATTATTGATCTCAATCTAAAAATCATTATTAATCCTAGATAATCTAAATGCAAAAAATCATTATTAATCCAAGAAAATCTCAATCCCCCAAAAATATTATTAATCCAAGATAATCTCAATCCAAAAAATTATTATTAATCCAAGATAATCTCAATCAAAAAATCATTATTAATTCAAGACAACAATCTTAATCCAAGAATATTAACAAAACATTGCAATCTTAATCATCTAATCTATTGAATTCACTGGAGTGAAAGCTGCCATAGACAACCTTAAGCAACTCAAGCGTTTCCTAGAGATTTACTCCATAGAAAATGCTAGAGCCAATAAATCAAACCACAAAATATACACTCTAATCAGGAATATGAATATCCAAACAAACAATCAGAAATTCAGACAAATCTTGTCTTCTGTAAAATGGAAGCTGAGTAACGTTGGCTCATATGCTATATCACTGCCAGTTAATAATTCTTTAGTAACTCAAGCTCCCAGGACAGATAAGACAAAAGGAGCTGCCAGTCCTACTACATGTTTATTCTGTTAGGAAGTATATACAGTATATCAATGTACAGCTTATTCAGACTATTCAAGCATAATCAATCGACTAAAATACTTGCAGAGGTACATCCGTTGTTTGTGGAAGCATGATTCGAGTGAATGTAACACTCAATTACAAACCTGCCAATGTGTCAGAAAAGCATTCATCACACAGCTCTCTGCAGAGATATCTCCAACCATCAAACTTCATCCCAGGCAAAGCCAAAAGAAGATAAGTCTTCATCAGCTCTACAGTTTTCTAAAGTACAGAGTGATGTCAGTGTATTTGTAGCCGATGAGATCAGACGGATCACGACAATATAGGCACTCAGGAACGCTGCTGGGCGTCACAAACCCTACAAAGTCCTTGCTACCCCATACAACGAACATGCATTCTCCAAGAAGATTATAAAAAATATCACCAGCGTTACACCCATCGACATTTGCAAAGAAGGAGTGGATTTTACACTCTACTTCGAGAACGAGAACGACCCCAAAATGCTACAGGACCACGATGCGAACCTTGAGACCTACTTCCCACGCCAATACCTTGCCGCAAGAACGTTCTTCATCAACGAGACCAGTTAATGGATCTCGGACAAAGAATTAGATGATATCTTCGCTAGCATAGAGAATGAAAACCTGGACTCGAAGATCCAGGTCCAAGTCCAGGTCCATGGTCCATTTCCGACAGCCAGAAACACAACTCTGGGGGAATCCTCGACAGGGTCGACGGGAAGTGTTCAACTCTGAAAATAACCTTCATCAGATTAGCTGCAACTAACCGAGCCACCACACAAGGAATCAACTGCTTTGACTTCAAGATTCCACCATACTGAGTGAAGAAGGAGCGAATCTACACGGGTACAACAGTGCTTCAAGCATTATGAATTCTCCACCCCATCAACAAGTGTCAGCATCTCGTCCAGAAGTGCAGCATCTGAGCCAAGGACCACAACTACTCAATCTGCAAGTCAAAAACTCGATGCTGCCTGCTCGGCAATGGCGATCACTCTGCAGTTTTCCACCGCTGCACTCGCAGAGAAAAAATCATCAAGAACCAAAAGGAAGCTAAATCCACAAACCAAACAGCAGCTGCCGACAGGAAATCATCCTTCAACATTAAAGCCGCCTTTTTCCCTGAGCTCCCGGGAGGAAGAGGAGCCACCGCGCAACCCAGCCAATGGAGGCCCAGCTCCCAGCCACTCACCAACCCAGAGGCCGTCACCATCTCACCCCTGCAAATCACTGACCCAGCCTTCGGCACAGCAGATGCCGCCCCCCCCCCCAACTCACTGTGAACGCTCTCTCAATAGTTGCTGACAAAATTGCTGGCTCCAACTACCAGTAATATGTGAGTATTCTGAACATTCTCTACGCTGCAAACGGCCTCCCGACCTTCACCGTACCCGAGGAAATCTACGCCACCTCTACTTCAGCTACGAGTTCTACTCAGACTCCTGTCCCAGACTCAAAAATCACTATGAACGCCGCAGCACTTACAGATGTACTGTCCAACGCTACAATATCCGTTCCTTCAGCTACTATAGAGGACGAAACTCCAGAGTTGATGCGTCTACAACCGACGACATCAGCTTCAGTTCCATCCATCGGACCTGCAGCTGAAACGTCTACTGCCATCGTTCCACGGACTGTGTGTACGACCACTGAACCTTCTACTCCAGCTGTAGTTACAGCTACCACTTCGAACTCTTCTCCACGACCTGCTATTACTCAATCTTCAAGAAACACCGCCTGTGCTTTTGATTCAACTGATTCGCCAGATGAAGATATCTAAGTTAGAACACCATCATCTCCTCAGCGGAAGGTTAACTACAGACCTGATGATTTCCAACTGGACACCACACCTACACCCTCGAACGACCGCAGAGCTATATCAACAAGAAGTAAGAATACCAAAAACAACTAGAAGACCAACGATTCAAGCATGTTGTGAAAAGTACCAGAAAAAGTACCATGTCAACAAGAAATAAGAATACCAAGAACAACAAGAAGACCAACGATCCAAGCATCCTGTGAAACGGACCAGAACAAGTACCATTTTAACAAGATGTGAGGATACCAGGAACAACAGGAAGACCAACAATCCAAGCATGCTGTGAAAAGTACCATAAGAAAGAAGAAAGAAGAGCACTAAAGCCAGAAGACTAGTGAATGAAGAATGAAGACCTAACAATGAAGTACCACCAATGACTACCAGCATCACCTACAACTGCCTGCTGCTTGTGAGTCCAGTGAAAAGGATAGCTCTAGATTTACAACTTAAATCTTCAAATGAAGTATCAATTACAATATCATGTTTTTTACCCAATTCATATCCTCAGACTTACTAAGAAGTAAACTTCAATGTGTGCTTAGGTACTAACCAAAAGACAGTCAAAGCTATCATGGTGGACAAGGTTCCGACAGTCCTATATGTGACTGGTCTCGGAGTCACCTCTCAATTCCTAAAAGAAAAAGGAATTTAACTTGCACACCCTCTGATCGATTCCGACCAAGTGAGAGATTTCAGAATATTAATAGGAGCTGATTACTATCACAAATTCATTTTAAGACCATTGAAATCAATGGATATAAATTTTCTCCAGTCAGCAGGAGGTATGCTGATGTCTGGTCCCGTACTAGATCTTGAAGCTTCATCTTCTGAAGGATCACGCCATGCAGAAACTGTAATGGTAGCTTGACTTTGAAAAGAACAGTCGCCACTTACAATCCCCCAAATGATTGATGATGCATTAAAATCTGTGTAGACTGTGGGAACTTGATGCCATAGGAAGAATGCCTGAACAACCAGGCCGTGATGATACGTATACGTATAAACAGTACTTACAAACTGTAGTGTACAAGGATGGGCAATATTGGGTAAGGTTACCTTGGAAACTTAACCATAAAACCTTACCTACCAACTATAGCATATCTTAAAGCCAATTTAAATCACTGATAGCAAAAGTAAAAAAAAATCAGAGCAACTAAGACTCTACCACGAGATTATTGCTCGACAGCTACAAAATAAATTTATAGAAGTCATAGAAACAAGACAGTAATTAAAAAGGCCTTTTTGTAACATACATGGCCGTAATTAGAGAATCAAAAACTACTCCTTTACAAATAATTTTTAATTGTAGCTGTAAATCTGAACCCCCAAACAACAAGCCTTAATATTTTGCCTGGAAACTGGTCAAAGTTTAACTCAGAAGTTGCATGACATACTATTGAATTTAGATTAAACAAATTTGGATATACTGCTGATACAAGCAAGCTTTCTTAAGAGTTGGTTTTGCAGAAAGAAGATTTAAATTTTACTAAGTTTTATGGGTGGAGAACCCATAAGACGAAAACAGTCCTGTTGTGACTTATATATTTTCTTCTGTTCTTTTGGAGCTACATCCAGCCAATTCCTGTTACTATCCACTTTAGATACGCATCTTAAAAAATCCTCCAGTTCCTATAGGGCTACAATCCGTCAAAATCAATTTGTAGGTAATTTTCAAAGGACTCCAAATAGTACAAATGAACTGATACAAATATATCAAGAGGATAATAAAGAGCTAAAGGGTGCCATTATGCCACTACAGGCATGGGCCTCAAATAATGCCAAATTTAATAATCAGATCGAGAGAGAGATTACCCTGAATATCTCATACCTCAATCTCTAAAGGTATTGGGTGTGGGTTAGGACCTCACCACAGATACCTTATAGATTAAATCAGTACCTGTAATCCATTGCATTGCCACACAAAGGAGCTTGCTTTCACAGGTCAGCCAGGTATTTGATCCACTTGGTCTATTAAACCCTATAACAATCAAATAGTATCTTTTGGTGCAAGAAGCCTGGAAGACAGAGGGTGGTTGGGATGATCCACTACCGCCCCAGTTACCAAAAACGTAGATGGAGATAGCTCACGAACAAAATTTAGTTGAACAAATAATCTTTCTGAGACACATAGTCGAAGAAAATGAGGAAGTAACATTACATGTATATGTAGATTCGTAAGCTAAAGCTTTCGTAGCTTGCCCTTACTTGGTGACTTCTCAACAATCCTATTTAATCACCTCTAAGGCCAGAGTTGCTCCATCAAAGAAAAAGACCTTGCCTCAGATGGAACTAATAGCACTGCTTACTGGCGTATGCTTAGCAGTGCACATAAAACAAATCTTGTCTACCATGAATATTACAGATGTTACCATATGGTCTGACACTTAAGCAGTCTTATAATAGATACAGAACGATAACAACCGAACTCCATATGTAAGCAATCGAGTCAAAGAAATATACGGAAATTTCTGCAGGCTTTCTATTGTTGCATATACCAACTAAAGATAATCCAGCTGATCTCTTATCAAGAGGGATGGTGTTTAAACAATTTATGAAGGCAGATATTTGGTTTCATGGGCCTCGATGATTGGTTAATGGTAGTTGGGCAGAACAAACGCCACAGGTCCTTGTGACACAATCCATGACAACCAGTTAACAATCCATGACAACCAGGAAGCCAGTTGGTGAGTGAGCTCTGGGCTGCCGTGGGGTACGGTTGTTTCGTCCGGCCCCTGCAGTTGTTGTCAACCTGGCGAGGTGTGTGGACTTGGGTGTCGCTGCTGACGTGGCTTGCATCCTGTGTTTCTACTGAGGGGTCCCTGGGGCCATGACAGTCTGCAATCATGGGGGGGGGGCCAGTGCCCCCTGTCACCAGGCAGGCCTTCGTTGGCCTGGAGTTCTTCCTCCCACGTTGTAGAGGTGGTGTTAATTGATATGCTACGTGTCCCTGTGGAATTTGTGTGTAGGGGTGCAGCTGCTTGCCAGACGGTGGGCGATTGTCAAATTCGGCTCCCTGGTGATTTACCAAGATCTCGTCTCGCACTATGATGGGCACTCGTTCAATCTTCCTGGAGATGGTGGGTCAGTGACCCTCTCTGACCGTTATGGTGCCACGACGGATGTGGCAGTGCATGGTATGCCCTCGATTTCCCTGAGGATCTTCTGTGTAGGTACTTTGCCAGGTTTAGGCGGGTCCTTCAAGTGAGGATGAATGCCGTCCCTACAGGGAGGTGGAAGGGAGTCCTGTGTGGGACCCGCACTCTCACAATGTGCCTCAGGGATCCTGTACCGTCCTCCATCATGCTGTTGGGGTTCCCGATTCGTGTTTTTGACGTAGGACAACCTAGGACATGTTTCAGGTGTAATCTACCGGGTCACCAGGCTGTGGGGTGAGAGGAGCGTCAGGTCACCCCTGTTAACCTCTTCTGGTTGGAGGATTTTCCCCCGTTGTCGGTTCTGGACCTGTTTCCAAGTGCTAGAACGTGTATTGCTTCTCTGCCGGCTTCTGCCTTGGTGTTGGATCCTGCGGCACGCCTGAGTGCAGATGTGGGTAGTGGTGTGGATGTTGACATGTGAGTTGAGGCGGCCCCACCCTCGCCGCCAGCTTCCCCGCCTGAGTCGTCCCTGCCCCTGACGCCTCAGCCCGCCTCATCTCGGCCGTCCCTGCCTGTTCCGTCCCTGCATACGGCGTCTCCTGTCACTCTGGATGTCTGCGAAGAGCTGTCTCATGCGGTGTGTGCTTCAGTGCTCCCGGCCATGGAGGCTGTGGTTCTCAGGGTCCGGGCTTAGAAGGCACGCCCATCAGAGAGTTCTGATGTGTTATAGAATGATGAGGGTGATAGCTCGGACGACCAACAGCCTGTCTCCATGCGCTTGAGGTGGGTTCCGAGTACGTCTTCCCTTCGTGGTGTGCCTTGGGTGGAGGTAGGAGAGTATGTATATCCGGCGTCTCCCGACGTGGTTGGCAGTGCTGTGGAGGGGGGGGACACTGTTGGCTCCCCACGGTATGAGGTTGCTTCTGCATAGTGGGATCTCGTCGTGGTCTTAAGGAAGGATGTGCACCAGGGTGCCTTTGTTCCTGTGCCCGGTGGCGGGGACTCTGACGCGTCTGTGTCCTCTGCGAGTCCCCCAGTGTGCTGCCCCGTGAGAAGCCTCGAGCGCAGGCCAGTACAAAGCTCAGTGTAGTGCCCTGCGCGATGCCCTGTGCGGCGCCCGGCGTGACGCCCAGTGCGATTTCAAGTGCAGATTCCGGTGCGGAACCCCTCCTAGTGTGGAACTCTTCCCTGTGATCGCGGCCGACGGGGGCGTGGTCCCCATGACAGAGTGCGTCCGGTCCCATGGTGTTCTTCAACTATTTGGGTGCCACGGATAAAGGGGTTTATATATGGGGTGCCTGATACGATGTCTCGACCTTGAGCTTCTCCTGGTCGACAGGTGTCCAAAGACGTCCAGCTGATTTGGGAGGCTTACTGCTTTCGCATTCTGGCGTGGGAATTCCCGGAAAAATATCAATAGTACTTGTGTTTGATTGCATGCACCCTGTCTTTGTTTTTTTACCGTATCTGCTGTTCTATGTATGTTTGTCTCCGTGTTTTGTTTCGCCCTGTTTGGCGGTGTGTTTGTTTGTGTGTTCCGTTTGCACTTTTGATTGTGCTGTAATGTATGTTTCCTGTTTGTGCTTCGTGTTCTGTTGTTTGTGTTGTTTCTAGTTGGGTGTGCGTGTGTCTGTTTTTTGCCAGTTCGTGTGTGTTCCGGTGCTTGTTTTGTTCTTGTTTGCACGTGTGGGTGTCATTTCCTTATGTTTTTTCCCAGTCCCTGTGTGTTCCGGTTATGCGTTATTGTCTGTCTTGGCTTTTTGTCCTGTCTGTGTGGCCCTTCAGGCTGGCATGTGTAACTAGATATGTAATTGTTATTCTGTACCATACCAATTCAGTGTTTTTTTCCGTACTCACCTAGTTGTGCTTGCGGGGGTTGAGCTTTGTCTCTTTGGTCCCGCCTCTCAACTGTCAATCAACTGCAGTACAGTTTCCTGAGCCTACTGGGCTCTATCATAACTTTATATGAAACTGTGTATGGAGTCAGCCTCCACCACATCCCTTCCTAGTGCTTCCTGTCGTGTGCTTGTTTTGTTTTTCAGCTTTGTGTTTCCCTTCTCTGTTGTTCTTATGTTTTGCTTTTGTGTTTCATGGATCACTGCTTGTGCGGTTTTTTTGCCAGACTGTTTTTATTTGTATTGTGCTTTAACAATAAAAAGAAAATACTAGGCAGCAAGCATAAACATCAGTCATGGATTGTGTTCGTTACTCCTGCTCATCAAATTAATCAATGTAACACAAAATGTGTTTAATCATATCTTGAAATTGGGAATAAATTACCTTTCTAGAAGCACTTACCTAATAGGTAAGATAAGCCTCAAAGGGAAACTTATGGAAAGGAGATTTGGAGAATCTTCCACATAAGTTGACACTTTCTGTTTCTGTAGATAGACCAAGATAATCAAAATATACTGCATTGTGGAGGAAGCCTAATACACACGCAACTATCATTTTAGATACTTTGCATCCATCGCTTTTGCCAATGACTCATTAGATTACTAGGTTGATTGTGCTACAAACACATCAACAAATCATTAAACAGTGAGGAGATTGACAACAATACTGCATTCCTCAGGGAAGACAGTCAGTTAAGGGGCCCGGTGACTGAGAATTTTTCCAAATATGAAATATAGTGAAAATATTTAAATAAATCTCCCGTTATTTGGCATCAGCGTCGAGATATTTTCATCCCAATATGTTAAGAAATGGATTTTTAACGAATTTTTAAAATCAATGAGTGCGAGATGAGCAGCAACCGGTACTGAAAATAATGATAACACCTATTAGTGGAAATCAGGAATAGAGAGATGCAAGCATCTGTCTGACGCACAAAGAAGAAAAATAGTAAGGAGGGGTCCACTAAGTGGCTATGCAGCTGGTAACACTTGGAGGGCCAGATTTCACACATATTAATGAGTTAGTATGTTATTATGCTGTATTTTATTATATATCATATAAATACATTGCCCAGTGACAATATTTCATATGTCCCTTTGTATGAAAAGCTGCTAACCACATTTTCTCCCTTTTTTTCCTTCTTTGTTTCTATGCGCATTTTGTTGTAACTTCTACATCTTGGAGAATCCATATCCGGCACTAAGAAAATGAAGTTGGAACGAAATTGGTCAATATGTTAATCAGCCACAGGTGGCAGGAGTTGTGACTTTTTTTGTGGGGGTGGGCCCCTCCGTGGTGCCTCCTTGCCATGGTGAGGGGCTCACGTACACCTCCCTGGGACCGGTGTGGGTTGCCTTTGCCCCCTCTCCTGCCCCCTATTTGGTTGGTGTACGTGCTGAAGGGCACCATGTAGGGGCCTTGTGAGCCATCGGACCACCCGCTGGAGGGGTCGCCCTGAGTGAATGGTTGGGTGTCCAGGCTGGGGCGATAGGGGGAATGGGGTCTTAGCACCAGTGTGGGAGAATGGACAATGTAGTAGGAGTCCCGTGTTGAAAAGGGGGAGCACTGCTGGGGACGACGCACACTTCCTGCATTGGCCCCCGTTCGGCCTCCCTGGCTGTCCTGGTAGGTGGTATCCCTTGGTTCCAGGTCCCAAACTTTGGAAATTGTTTGCTGCATGGATGACGACACGACTTCTCTTATCCCAGGCTAGTGGGGTGGATAACCAGGCCCCTAAGTTACCCCGTCCTAGAAGACCGGACTCTGTAGCCCCCATTACAGGGCCCGGTTTAGGCCCAGACCGGACTCTTCCTCTCTGCTTCCCTCCCTCCTCTCTGGTTGGGTCGAGCCCCAAGCCTGCTGAGGTGACCACCTCGTCCCCTTGCCCGGCTCTATCTCTTATTGTGACTACTGCACCTTATGATCCGTCTCTCTCTAAAGGTTCTCATCGCCGTCCCCGCCACGGCTACTCTCGTATGCTCCCTTCCCATATTAATTCATACCGTACTTTGGTATTGCTACGTGGACTAAGTACTTTGACCTCCATCCTTTAGATTCAACCCCTCCTGGAGATTTTTCCCTTCATAGACATCATGTGGATTCAGGTGATGCCTCTGTTACCTTCAACCCCAGCCGTCTTGGTACCCGTGTCGTTGCAGCTCCTTCTCAGGATGCAGCCACTATCTTGCCCACCTTATCCTGCATTGGCGAAGCCCCTGTTCGGGTCTCCAAGAACGCTTGGTAAAATGCCAGTGTTGGCAGTATTCTCCTCCCGCACCATGGTGCAACCGGTGTTAGGAATCTAAAAGACTGCCACGAGGATATCAAGCATATACTCGAGGCCTAGGGTCATTCTGTCCTTCTGGTGGATACGTTTACTCGTCTCCCCCGTGGTCATCGCCGTCTGCCCCTTCGGGTTGTGAAGATTACCTTTGATGGTAAGACCCTTCAGCCCTCTGTCATTCTTACTGGTGCCAGATGATCCGTTCAGGAGTATATTCCATCTCATCGGCTTTGCAATAAGTGCTGGAGAGTGGAGGTGAGGGTCACTCTAAGTTGGAGTGCACTTCTCCCCAGGCCCGCTGCCTCAATTGCAGTGAGGCCCACCCTACCTTCCACCGCACGTGTATACGTTACAAACTTGAGGCAGCCGTCCTTAACTTGAAGCACCGGGACCGTTTGTCTTTTCCTGAGGATAGGCGCCAAGTTCATCGTTTTCCCCCTTTCGCTGGCGTCTCTTATGCTCGCGTGGTGCTCTCTTCCTCTCCTCGTCCTTCCCACCTTCCTCAGTCTCACAACCGTTTCCAAGCCTTAGATCCGAACACGCCCACCACCTCCTCCCCTGTTTCCTTCCGTTCTGTCCCAGAGGGTCCCTCTCCCGGTTCTCTGTCTAGGGTTCCCCTTCTTTTACCCAGTCTGTCATGTCTCCTATGTCTTCTTTCTCCTCTCCCTCTGGTCCTCCTTCCCATCTATCTCCCCCGTCTCTTGGCTCTCCACGCCGCCTGACTGTGCGGGCCGATGCAGCGTCTCCTATTGAGACGCTGGAGTCTGTTACCCAGTACGTTGCTGCTGGGACAACTGTCTCTTTGAGTCAGAAGCGGAATCCTGGCTCCTCTCCTTCCTCCTCCCCGGTAGGTAAGAAGGCTTCGCTTTCTTCTTTGCCCCTATCTCTTATTATATCGTTCCTTCCCCTCCCGGTTAGGTGGTACAGCCTCTGTTCCTACTGTGGAGGTTTCTTTAGCCCCCGGTTCCATCTCGGTTACTGCCCTTGCTGAGGTGCGCTTTCCTCTTTCTGCCCCTCCTCCTCCTGCTCTCCTTGCCCGCCCCTCTCGGTTGTCTCCTCCTCCTCCTCCAAACTCTGCTTATCCACCTCTGGTCTGTCCTCCCGCTCCTTTCCCTCCTTCTTTACTCAGTTTATCCATGCCCCCTAACCCTGACTTCGCTGACCCTGATCCTGACCCTGTGCTTCTTTAACGTGCTGTGTTTCTTTTTCACCTTTCTTTCTTCTTTGCTCTCTGTTGCTATCCTGTCTCTTTCTGTCGATGTCTATTCTTCAATGGAACATCCGTAGATATTACCCCAATTTCCTTGACATACAACTTCTAATTTCACAATTTTCGCCCCTTTGTGTCTGTCTCCAGGAGCCGATGCTTGGTGCTCGTCCTGGTCGCTTCCGTGACTATTCTTTTCTCTCCCCCCCCCAGCAACAGCTGGGGCCTATAACTCTTCTGCTCTCTTGATTCGCTCAGATGTTCCCTTCGTCCCCTTACTTTTTTCATCGACTCTTCATTGTTCTGCTGCCCGTGTCTTTGTGCGTAAATGGTACACGGTTATCTTGAGATGATTTTGAGATGATTTCGGGGCTTTAGTGTCTCTCCACCCCCCAGGAAGCAACCCGTGACAGCTGACTAACACCCAGGTACCTATTTTACTGCTAGGTAACAGGGGCATAGGGTGAAAGAAACTCTGCCTATTGTTTCTTGCCGGCGCCCGGGATCAAACCCGGGACCACAGGATCACAAGTCCAGCGTGCTGTCCGCTCGGCCGACCGGCTCCCAATGGTTTGTTCCATTTATCTTCTCCCTAGTGTCCCTCTTTCTCTTCTCGATCTTAAGCACCTCCTAGACTCCTTGCCGGAGCCTGTGCTCCTGCTGGGTGATTTCAATTGTCGTCATGCCCTCTGGGGTGATGTGCTGACAAACACACGGGGATGCCTCATTGAACCTTTCATCCTCTCCTCTTCCCTGTCTCTTCTGAATTCTGGTGAGCCCACTCATTTGGACTCACGGACTCGCTCCCTTTCCTGTCTCGATCTTTCTCTGTGCTCGTCACCCCTTTCCTTAGATTTCGGGTGGAGGGTCCTTGATGACCTCCATGGCAGTGACCATTTTCCTATCCTTGTTACCTTTTTCTCTTTTCACCCTCCTCTCTCCTTCCCTTGGTGGCAGTTTACCGAGGCTGACTGGTGCCTCTTTACTCTCAGTGCTACTATTTTCGACCTCTCCGTTCTGCCTCTCCCTCCCGCCCTCCTCCTTTTTCAGGACACCGTCTTTGACGCTGCCCTTCGCTCTATTCCTCGCTCTTCCTCTCGGGGAACGCGGAAGTCCGTTCCATGGTGGAATGTGGACTGTGCTCGGGCTGTCCGCTGTAAGCGTGCAGCCTGGAAGATGTATCGCCGACGGCAGACGGTTGAGTCTTTTCTTCTGTTTCGGAAGGCAAGTGCGGTAGCCCGTAGGGCTATCCGTGCGGCTAAACGTGCATGCTGGATGTCTAAGGTCTCCACTGTTACATGCCATACTTCTCTGCCACTGGTCTGGAAGCGTATCCGCAAGATAGCGGGTAAGTTCGTTCCCAATGTCTCGCCGGTCCTTAGCCTCCATGGTGCTCTTGTGGCGGACCCGTTGCAAGTCACGGCCGAACTGGGTTCCCACTTTTCTTCTGTTAGCTCTGGCCTTCATCTTCCCCAATCTTTCCTTCTTCGTAAACCTGTCCTTGAGTCTCGTCCTTTAGATTTCTGCACTCGCCTTTGACTTCCCTATAACGATCCCTTCTCTCTCTCTGAACTTTGTTCTGCCCTGGCCCTCTGCGGTTCTACGGCGGCGGGCTCCGATGGTATTCATTATGAGATGCTTTGCCGTCTCCCTCCGTGCACGTCTCAGTATTTACTGAGTCTGTATAATCGGATCTGGGAGTCGTCGTCAGTCCCTGAGGACTGGCTCGATGCCGTTGTCCTCCCTGTTCGCAAACCAGGGTCTATGGGAACATCCCCTAAGGACTTTCGCCCTATTGCCCTCACAAGTTGTGTCTGCAAACTCTTTGAACGTATGGTTAACGTTCGTCTGATGTGGTTCCTGGAACACCATCACCTCCTCTCCTCTTCTCAATATGGTTTCCGCAAGTGCCGCAGCACAATGGATGTCCTGGTGAACTTGGAGGTCTATATTCATACTGCTTTTGCTGCCAAGACCTCGGTTGTTGCGATCCTTTTGACCTGGAAAAGGCTTACGACACTACCTTGTAGTATCATATTCTGTCTTAACTTCATTCTTTTGGCCTTCGTGAGAATCTCCCTCTCTTCCTCCAAAGTTTCTTCTTACGTCGTTCCTTTCGCGTGAGGCTTGGTACCACTCTCTCTTCATGCCCCTTTTAGGCAATATAAGGGTGTACCCCAGGGTAGTGTTTGTTACCAGATCGTTCGTTACAGCTCGTAACCCTGTACAGCATTAAGAAACTTGTTGTCTAGGGTCATGTTAGAATTGCTGTAATATAGAGCGGGTCACCAGTGTAACCACATGATTGGCACAAGCAAGAATAAAGTATTTATCCCTTAGGACTAAGAAATATACATATAAATTATATTATATATATTAACAATAATATAAATACAAGATATTATATATATATAGCACAGAGGGGCAAGATCACTTATAAAAGCAAATTAAAGTATTGTCTCTCTTATAATATAAATGTATGTATGGCAAAACAATTATTAACAGACTTATCTCCCAAGTTGTTATCTCTCCTGTCCCGTGCGAGTTACTGAATACTAAAACTGCGGGAGTCAAAAACATTGCTTCCGCCCCGCAGAAAATTGCCAAACTAACATTATTTAATTAAACTTACATGGAGCAAAATAATGTGACATTGAGTAATCTTAAAGTAACTTAGTAAATGGTCAGAATAACATGCATAACAAAAATAATGTAATTAATAATACATGCAGTAATTAAAATAAATTAACAAAGGGAAATATTGGCAACGCTCCCCCGCCACCAGGAACTAGAAATTTCTCACGGAATGTTGCCCCCCAATGTTCAAACAATTACAGAATTCCCATCAGTGATTCCTACTGATGATCATAAATAAAACCACTTTCCCACGAAATCAACCGTGAACAAACAAAGAGAAATCATCGTTCCCACGGGTGGAAAAGTTAGGCCTAATTCAACATATAAATCAGGCAACACATATCTTACATACAAGTAAAGAATATTTAGATGTACATATAATCAGATAAAACAAGGCATATATATAGAAGTACAACTTAATGTAGAAGTACAAATTAAATGTATTTAATTACATAGCTTATAGAGGTACGTAACACTTCCACCTCCAAGAAAAAAAAATGCAATGGATTGAAGATCAATGGCATTTTTTCTGAAGTAAAAATGTTAAACACACAAAAAAAAAAAACATTTATGGTACATCAAAACTTCTTGACAAGGCATCAGCAATAACATTCTGCCTGCCTGGAATATATTTGATCTCAACATTGAATTCTTGCAAGAATAAGGACCAGCACAAAATACGTTGGTTCTTAACTTTCATCCTATTTATAAAGATAAAGGGATTGTGGTCTGTAAATACTAACACTTTGTTTCCTGACAGATAAATTTCAAACTTCTTAATTGACAATATAAGACCCAATGCCTCCTTTTCTACCACTGAATAATTTTTCTGAGCTGCATTAAATTTTCTTGAATAATAATACACAGGATGTTCAATATTATCTAAACCAACTTGAATCAACACAGCCCCTATACCAACATCTGACGCATCAATGTGTAATATGAAAGGTTTATCAAATTGGGGACTAGCAAGAACAGGTGATGTAGACAATATGCCCTTTAGGTTCTGAAAAGCATTCTGACAATCTTGTGTCCACTGAAATTTTACATGCTTGCGTAACAAATTTGTCAAAGGAGCAGCCACTGTTGAAAAATTTCTACAATAACGCCTATAGTATGCACACATACCAATAAACCGTTGGACTCCTTTTCTACTAGTTAACACTGGGTAGTCCACAATGGCTTGAATCTTATCTTGTAATGGAATAATCTTATCTTGTAATGGAATAATCTTACCTTGTCCTACTTCATGTCCAAGATAGGTTATAGTACCTCTTGCCCAACTACACTTATTCATATTTATGGTTAATTTTGCACTTTGCAACACTGTAAACAAGTTCTTAAGACCTAAGAGATGATCTGACCAATTCTTACTGTATAAAACAATGTCATCAAGGTAGGCCCTACAATCTGGCACATCCTTGAGTAAGAAATTCATGAGTCTCTGAAAAGTAGCAGGTGCATTTCGCAGACCGAACGGCATCACGTTAAATTCGTAAGCACCATCAGGTGTCACAAAAGCAGTAACCTCCCTCGCGTAATCAGTCAATGGAATTTGGTAATAGCCCTTAGACAAATCAAGTTTACTTACATATTGAGCATGTCCAATTGATTCAATACATTCCTCTAACAGAGGTAAGGGAAAAACGTCCACAGTAGTGTGTTTGTTCAGTTTACGATAATCAACACACAATCTCCAGGTTCCTCCTGGTTTTGGCACTAATAAACACGGAGAGCTCCAAGTACTTTGACTTGGCCGAATGAAATTATGCTGGAGCAGATAGTCCACTTCTGCTTGTAGAATCTTCCTCTTTTCGGGATTCACTCGGTACGGATGTTGTCGAATGGGTGTGTTGTCCAGGAGCTGAATGTCGTGGGTGATGAGGTGGGTCTGAGTGGGAACCTCCCCAAACAGAGATGTATGGTTGTCCAGCAGAACCTGGAACTCATCACGTTGCTCCTCCTGTAAATGACATAGCATCTCCCTGCCATTGGAACTGGAACTGAGAAGTTGAATATTAACATCATTTCCCTCACTGCAATGATCCTCAGGTGTATACTCTTCCCGACTAAAACAAGTTACTACACCTGGTCCAACATAAGCTTTTAATCTGTTAATGTGCACAGTCATTTGGGGTTCTGAAAGATTAGGGTTAATTATTTTATAAGTTAGGTCTCCCACCTTCTCTACCACTTGGTAGGGTCCTGCAAACTTATGGGACATGGAAGTCCCCAAACGAGGTTTCAACACCAACACCAAATCTCCGACAGCAAACGACCTGAGTTTAGCCTTGAACTTCTTGTCATATCGTAATTTCATGGCTTGTTGAGTTCTTCCCAGATGTTCTTTCGCCAACTCACGAGCCCGACACAACTTGTCCTTGACCTTACTCAAGTACAAATCACTCTGATGAACAGAGACATCTCCCAACAACTTTTCGTGGAGCATTTTAAGAGGACCTCTCACTTGGTGACCAAACACGAGTTCAAAAGGTGAACATCCCAAAGACTCTTGTAACCCTTCTCTCGCAGCAAACAACACGAAGGGGAGATTCTCATCCCAATTACGTGGATAAGTCTCTCCGGTTGTCCTCAACATTTGTTTTAAAGTCTGGTGGAAACGTTCAAGCCCACCTTGGCTTTGTGGATGATATGGACTAGACAATTTGTGCTGAATCCCTCGGGACTCGCAAAAAGTTCTGAAAACTTTAGAACAAAAGTTTCCCCCATTATCACTCTGAATAACCCTAGGCATCCCAAACAAAGAGAAAAAGCGTTCAAGACACTTGATGAGATTATGAGCTTGGGTATTCCTTAGAGCATAAGCTTCTGGAAATCTAGTAGTCATACACATGAGAGTGAATAAAAACATGTTACCCGACTTAGTCTTAGGTAAAGGACCTACACAATCAATTACAACATGAGTAAATGGTTCATCAGGAACTACAATAGGTTGCAATGGTGCTCTAGGCACAGATTGATTAGGTTTTCCAACAAGTTGACAAGGTACACAGTTATGACAATATCTAACCACGTCTTTCTTTAACTTAGGCCAGAAAAAATATTTACATATCTTATGGTACATATTTGAGATACCTTGGTGACCTCCCATGGGGTCATCATGTGCAGCTTGCAAGATCTGCCTACGATAATCATTGGGGACAACGAGTTGGGTTCTAATCTCACAATCATCTGAAGAGGGAGTTCCCTTGGGTCTCCACCTTCTCATCAGAAGTCGATCCTGGAAAAAGAAACCCGTCCCTTCCTCCAATGCATCAACATTATCAGGTGCCTCAGAAATACACTTAATTAAACTAGGATCAGTAGTCTGTTCAACACTTAAGGGCAATGACTCAGACTCAGCAGCGAGCGGGCAAGAACCTAGTAGCTTGATCTCTTTTCCTGATTGATCAGAATAAAATGGAGCCATAGCTACTTCGGCCTCACTCTCGACAACTGGTTCACTGGAGACAAGCGGGCAAGGTACAGATAGTTCAGCCTCCTCACCTTCACTTTCCTTGTGACTTAGGTTCGGCTGGGCTTCTACTACTGCCTCACTCTCATCATCCAGTCGAGTCATAAAAGAATCCTCAAGATCCACCTCCCACTCCTTTCCTGAAGGGGTCCTGGTCTTGGGAACAGCAACCTCAGTGAAATCAGAATTACTCTCACCTGTTTTTCCCATTGATCTAGTTACCACACAAGCAGGGTAAATAATATCATCTGCCTCTGGTTTAGCTAATACATTCTGGGGATTGGTTAACATTATGGGACACTTGGGCCCTGCAACCTGTCGGTTGCCAAAATCATTACCTAAAATAATGTCTACCCCAGGAATGGGCAGTTGCTTACTTACACCAACATTACACCATCCTGAAGTATATTTAGAATCAAGATTAATTTGCATTAAAGATACAGGTTGTACTCTACCGGCAATACCTTGGAGAAGTACAACTTCACCCAGATCTCGGGTGTCAACATCAGCAAGTACATTTTGGGCAATAAGAGACTGTGAAGCTCCAGTATCACGGAGTAATTGAACAGTCTTATGGTTACCATTATTACATAATAATGTACCTGTGGAAATATATGGTTTAAAGTCAGCCATCCAATTGGGATTGACTGTAGTACATGAAGAATTAATATGTTGCAATCCTTTACTCATAATAAGACCAGTTGGCCGTAGTTCAGGATGCAAACTAAAACATGAAGTAATCACATGACCCCTTCTCTTACAATGTGTACAATGCTTGAAAGTGGGCACACTGGTAGAACCAACTGCAGGTTTAGAATGAGCATTACTAGGCTTAGATGATCCTGGCAGTGGAGTAACAATCTTAGGGTTAGTAAGAGAAGAGTTCACGGGAGTAACTGGCGGACTAGGAGTGGGCTTATAATGATAAGGAGTTCTGTGAGCATTGTAATTTACTCTATGACTAGACTTAGGTGAAGTGGCCGTAAACTGGGCCTTAGTCAACAACTCATGCTCATCAGCGAGCTTTGACAGCTCATAAATGTCTGTTATATTCTTTTGTTCTGCCATAAAAGTAGACAATTTGTCTGGGAGACAAGACAATACTTCTTCCATGATAAGAAGATTCTTTAAAGCATCAAACTCTGTGACTGAAAGTGACTTTAACCATCTGTTGCAATAGTTCGTCTTTTGACGAGTAAAATCAGCTATTGTCTGATCACTTACCCTCCTTAGGTTTCTAAATTTTTGCCTGTGTGCCTCTGGATTTAATTGATAAGCATTTAAGATGCTTTTCTTTACAAATTCATAATCAAAACTATGAGCGTCAGGTAGGGATGTAAAAACCTCCTGACTACGCCCCTTAAATTGAGACTGCATAATTGCTACCCATTGATCCCTTGGCCAGTTCATACTGATGGCAATCTTATTAAAATGTGCAAAGAAAACCTCAGGATCCTCCTCATTAAACTTGGGTAATTCTATATATTTACTCATCCTTATGGGATTATTATCATTATTAATTGAAACATTACTAGAATTTCCATGCCCAGCTGCCATACGCTGTGTTTCAAGCCTGAGATTAGTGTCAGCCATTTGTTGTTGAATCTCTAATTGCCTAGTGTGTTCTTCGGCTTGTTGCTTCCTGGTTGCTTCTAGTTGCAACTCCATTAAAACTCTCTGGTTTTGTGCCGCAAGTTCTAAACGCCTAGTCTCAAGCTCCCTCTGCTGAGCTTCAGCCTCTAATAATTTCTGTTCTTTTTGAGCTTCAAGTTTAGCATACGTTACTTGTGCATCTAACTCCAGACGCCTTAAAGTAATTTGATCACTTGACTCTTCTCTAACTTCCTCCAGACATTCTTCTCCTAATTCTTGGTTCTCAACAAAATGTGTCACTATGACTCTCAGAATTTGTGCCTTAGTCATGCTATTTCTGGCGGTTAATTCTAGCTTATTGGCCATATTTACTAACGCAGACTTTGTTAGGTTTTTAATTCCCTCAAAGTTTGGTTGAGCCAACAACAACAACACTTGGTCCTCCATCGTGATTAACACTTGGCACTTGATTCACAATAATAATAATAAACACACTGGCACTGCACTTCACTTCACTGTAAAATTTTCACCACACTGAAAATTCGCTTGGCCTCACTGCACAAACAAAAGTTATAGGATGACTTACCTCAAAATCGTGAAACGTTGTTACTTGACACACAGGAAGGCTTGCATGGCACATGGAATAGTTAATAGTAGAAAACACACAAGACACTGGTACCTAGGAAGGCAAGGTTAGATTAGCACAGTTAAGTTTAAGTGGGAAAAATATTTCCCGGCACAGGCCCCCATAACTATGTTACCAGATCGTTCGTTACGGCTCGTAACCCTGTACAGCATTAAGAAACTGTTGTCTAGGGTCATGTAGAATTGCTGTAATATAGAGCGGGTCACCAGTGTAACCACATGATTGGCACAAGCAAGAATAAAGTATTTATCCCTTAGGACTAAGAAATATACATATAAATATATTATATATTAACAATAATATAAATACAAGATATTATATATATAGCACAGATGGACAAGATCACTTATAAAAGCAAATTAAAGTATTGTTCTCTTATAATATAAATGTATGTATGGCAAAACAAATATTAACAGACTTATCTCCCAATGTGTTATCTCTCTGTCCCGTGCGAGTTACTGAATACAAAAACTGCGGGAGTCAAAAACATTGCTTCCCCGCGGAAAATTGCCAAACTAACATTATTTAATTAAACTTACACCCCCTCCCCCAAAAAAACTATATATACGGGATTGGTTTAGGGATAACAAACATATATAGTGCAGTAACTTTATAGCCCATAAATAAGTGATAGGCCTTATCTGGTCCTCATTTATCAACACTAGTGGCTGTACAAGAATGTAACAACCTCTTGTATATATCTCAAAAAACAATATATCTCACTACCTAAGGGGACAAAGAGAATAGAGTTTGAAACGTCGGTAAATAACTAGCCCCCCCCCCCACCAAGTACGTACGTAACTACAAAAGCAAGGCACAAAATCGGGAAGGGCTATGTAGCGCCAACAAAGTGCGAAATAATCAGAGGGCGGTAAAGATCACCAAGGATGCCAATCACGAGAACAGAAAACGCCACAGGCGAACGATATCAAAAGTAGTACGATTCACAGAGAATTCTATCGAGGGACAAGTGGCCGCGAGGGGCGGTCGGAAAGCAAGACACCACGCACGTCCTGGAAGTCAGGACATTCAATAAGGACTATATGCACAACTGTAAGATGGACAACGCATTCGGACAATAAGGAGCATGCGGCGATCCATTAAGTGACCCGGGTGAGTTAAGCGACGTATGGCCAAATCCGCAACCTTGCTAGCAGCAGATTCCCCACCACGGCGATACGGGTGGCAGGAGGACGGCCATGGGGACACACTACCGTTTGAGAGTGCGCAGCTTGTTACCCCATTCTACAGAAGACCAAAACCCTGCCAACGGCAAGGATGGAGGAATGATTAACCGGATAAAAGTCGGCATTAGGATACCTTTATGGGAGATGGGAACAAGAACGGATAGCTTCCCTATGTGCAGCATCCGCACGCACATTTAAAGAGACAACAACATAGCTGGGAACCCAGCAAAACTCTATGCATTTAAATTCACTAGATATAAGTAACATCCAATGTTGAATCTCAACGACAACCGGATGGACAGGATTTAAGGACCCTAGAGCCATGAGGGCACTACGAGATGTCCAAATACAACCACAAATGAGGATCGAAAATGAGAAAGCAAGAGACGGAGAACATAGAGAATAGCATAAAGTTCTTGCTTGGAAGACGCTAGCTTCCGAAGGAGGCGACATATATAAGTGCGATCAGGAAAAACTACAGAGTAGGCCTCCACCGTTTGCAGACTTAGACCCTTCGATGAAGATGGAAACGGAGGGGGAGTGCGAAGAAAAGTGCTGAAGGCAACGGCTTTCAGAACTGTAGGAGGGGTACAAGGTTTAGTGACATGTGTGTCAATGATGTACAAAACTTTGGAAGGGGGACCTCTCCACGGGGACAAGGAAGGAATAATACGAGAAGAAGACGAAATTAGAAATACAAAACGGAAAGAGAATCCGTAAGCGAGATAGACGAGACAGACGAGGGAGGCGATGACAAGCGAACGGAGACAAACAGGGAGGGGTATAAGTTAAAGTACGACCGTGGCGAGAGGAAGGATGTTGTTAGGACCGCGCAAGATAGCCGAAGACATAGCGATCACGGCGGTCCTGGGAGAGAGAGAACCCAGTGTCAACATACAAACTGAGGGCGGGAATCGGACGAAAGGCACCTGTAGCTGAGGGCGCACTCGGTATGGGTGCAGCAGCATCAAAGGACGGCCGAGAGCAGAAGGAGAAGTAGAAGGAGTATGCAGGGCAACCATAATCTGGAGTTTGACAGGATCAGAGAGGGAGGGCAAAGAGAGGAGCGTGTGCGCCTATCCGCTCCCAAGAAGGTAAGGGACAAACATTAAGTAGGTTAAGGGCCTTAGGAGCATTCAACTCAGAGGTAAGAGATATGGGGCGACCAAGGCAAATGAGTGTTCCGGCGATCATTGAACCTCAAAGCTTAGGCAAAAGTCCCTGTCCACAAGGGGCATGACCATAACAGCGCACCAAGAAGGATGAAAGACGACAATGCTTCCGAGTAAAAGTCATCGCACAAGTCCTTAGACACAGTGAACTTGAAACCATGATCAGTGGCCCAAGGACGCCACGGCATCAATCGCATGTTGAAGCCGGCGTTGAAGGGGAGGTGAATCATCACCCCTGACAGCAAAGGGTAAGATCGTCAAAATAAAGAGCGGACAGAATGACGCCAGTAGGAAGAAAGGAAAGAAGGCCCGTTGAGGGCAACTAGAGAAAAGAGTAGTGCTCAGAACACTGTTACGTACCTCTATAAGCTGCGTAATTAAATACATTTAATTTGTACTTCTACATTAGGTTGTACTTCTATATATATGCCTTGTTTTATCTGGATGTATATGTACATCTAAATATTCTTTACTTGTATGTAAGATAGTGTTGCCTGATTTTATATGTTGAATTAGGCCTAACTTTCCACCCGTGGGAACGATGATTTCTCTTTGTCTGTTCATGGTTGATTTCGTGGGGAAGTGGTTTTATTTATGATCATCAGTAGGAATCACAGATGGGAATTCTGTAATTGTCTGAACATTGGGGGGCAACATTACGTGAGAAACTTCTAGTTCCTGGCTGGCGAGGGGGATCGTTGCCAATATTTCCCTTTGTTATTGATTTAATTACTGCATGTATTATTAAATTACATTATTTTTGTTATGCATGTTTTTCTGACCATTTACTAAGTTACTTTAAGATACTCTTGTCACCTTAATTTTGCTCCA
>WNGS01165523.1:4485320-4497587 GCA_020271785.1 Procambarus virginalis
TATTTATTAAATTTTTATTTTATAAACTCATTTTACACTGCCACACACTACAGATACATAAAAACTAGACAATCAGTACTTTATGAGTGTGTAATAATCGTACAAGGATACTTTGCATTATTCTCAGCAAGTCAACACAGATTTTTCCTTCTTCATTCTTCGTTATGTGTGGTTGCAGACAATGCATTCACGTATACCTTTTTAAGTCTTCTCGTTCCTGGTATGTAACCAATTTCGTGTAGAGCAAGATATTCTTTGCATGACAGTCTGTTGGGAGCAGCGCGAGGCATTGTTGGTGGGAAAACTTTTGTCACGACACTATTTTCCTGGCCTAACATGACAAGTAACTGTGACAATACAGCAAGACTAAAATTTCAGATTAGTGGTTTCTTGTCTGATTTCACCATATACTTGTTGAAACTCTTCAGCTTCGTCCACAACGTGAAAAAACTATTTTTTTCCACTTCACAGTTTTCCACACACACACTCGACAGCACCAACCATCATGTCACTTTTATCCACCAATCTTATATTTATACTTCTCCCCCGAATCAACCAACCCTGGCTTAGCGCTCTCGTGAGGCCACTGCAGGCCAGGCCGACACCAGAGCGCAACTCCATAGTCTCCTGTGACTGATGGATGCCTACTACTGTAGTCCATAGCTACCTTGTGTAGCTTCCAGGGATCAACAGCCCCGCGGCCCCACCAACCCAAAGCTATACCCAATTATTGGGTACAGCCCCTTTGTTGTATTATCATCAATACTAGTGACTCTACATAGCTTATAATACAAAATGGATATTAATTCCGACCAGGCTTTCCACAATTTGGTTTATACAATTTACCCAGTGTTGCATAGTTCTGTATGTTGCTGTCTTGAATTTTACCAGAATGAATCGTTGTCAACACATTCACTTCGTCTTTGTCTCTCCAACACACTGATAACATTTTTTTTCGGAGCGGACAGTCACCTATCGAAATACCTGTACCAAACAATGGTATTTCTCTCCAATGTGGCTTTACTGTGCCACAAACTCAAGTGTTTATGTTCCAGCAGAAACATGGTTAGCAATGAGCTGGTATACTAATTTTCTCTATACAAAATGTGCCCCTTGTTCACCAGTGGTTCCATGAGCGTCTTTACCACACTGCTAGAAATTCAGAGTAGATCGTGACCGGGTTTGTCTAAGTCGGTACTCGAATATAGCATCATATTTTTCACTATTCCTGTTTCACAATCACAAATCACAAAGAATTCCAACCCAAACCTGTATGCCATGGAATATACTGCACGAAAGCAAGACGTCCCTTAAAGAGAACTAGTCATCAATCACTACATTCTGACCAGGTACACTGAAATATCGGAACTTTCCTTTCACTTCACTGGATCATTTCCTCACTTTCCACAGGTTTATCATTAGAACAAAAATTATTATTTTCGATGTTTTGGCACCTAAGAAGTTGCAGGGACCTGTCGCGAGATATGTATATCCAGAAAGCAGTCATTCAGTAAAAACAGAACAATGCTGTTCTTATTTCTCTAATCATGTATGACATATTTTCCTGCGTATTTCAGCATCAAACACAGCGCAAGAAACATATACATTTCAAATACCGTCATGTCTTTCCAAAGTAGCAAACGTAAAGCTGGTAATAATCTGCCGATAATAAGTTTCGTTGCATACTGGTTTGTTTCCTCAACAAGATGTTTCTTGAACGACTTCTCAGAATAAGCCATAACGTACTCACTTCACTCATACTGTCCCCAGTATACGGAAAATGTCTTTAACACTAACATCAGTATCATGAAAGGCAGTTTTCTGGGACAAAAATTTTCACAATCTTCCCACAAAAGTACTCCCGAGTTGCCTGTAGAGGTGCCAACACCACGACTTTATCTTCTTATGATAAAACTCCGTTGACCAGAAGATATAGCTCTTCAACGTTGTACAGAACGACCACGAACAGTTGAAGTGGAGGCCAAAGTTTCCTCATTGTCCCCATAGCAGGGCATCTCGCTTTGCAGGGGCGAGCTGCTGATGCTGCAAACCTCTGGCGAGTAACACTGCAAGATTCGATGCCACTGGTTTCACCTTTGCAACTAGTATGAGAACCAATATCACTCAACACTGCAAAAGTATCATCTTCCACATATTCACGGCATTCAGGATTGGCAGGTGGCACAGGTGGTGCTATAGAAGACTGTGAGATTGGTCATGACTTGGGACGTGGCAGTGATCTGTGCATTGGACATGCTCACTGTATTGTCCTCATTTATCCGTATCACTTGTATCCGATCTTTGTGTTAGGTCATTATCAGATCTTGGGTTGTCAGCATCACTTTAAAGGTTTACTTGAAATACAGTACGTCATGTATTTCATCGTCTGTGATTGATTTTTTGATGATGCGACCCTCATCGGTGAACGGAAGCTAGATGCATGGTCATCAACCACAACTGCTCACTTCATAGTGTCTCTCCCGCACCCGTGGCGCATGCCGGAATTTTTTTCAACTATTGCAGTTATACGCTAAATGCCTCAGGTCTCCATTTGCTACCCAAGTTACCGCACACGAGATTGTAGTCTTAAGATATACCAACAAATTACTTTTCTCGGCAAGTGCACCACCCGTGAACTATGATATCTCGGTATGCACAGAGCAGGGGTTAATGACTTTAACACATTCTAATCTGCACTGCACTCTAGTGTCACATAAAGGTTTTTCAGTGAGGCATTTAACACGTTTTCTTTTCAGTACATGCCATCGCCCAGGAGAGGCAGAAAACAAAACATATAGGCACTAGACAGAAACAAAAAAGGAAATTTTATTCCTAGCAACTTGTTGTATTATCACCAACACTGGTGACTCTACATAGCTTATAATACAAAATGTATTGTAATTCATGATCCTTACGCGAGCTCCTTTATTCTTTCCTTTGATATTTGAACTATTATTATAACCTTGACCTCTACAGCTACGTACGTCTATCTTGCTCTTTCTCAGATAAGAAAGTATACTTTCAAATGATTTTTGGCCTTTAGTATCTACAACTGGTTTATAGCTAACACAGTTTCCTCTATTGAAATGTCTTCTACATCAAAAATCGTTTTGTAAATGAAAGTTGCTCAACATGACTTATATTTCGACTACACTGTAAGATAAGGTTGAAATATTTGTCTTCTTTAGCTCGGTTTAATATTTTTTTCCTGCAAGCCGTCCGCCTTTGAGAACGTCTCATTTTGACGCATAATCTACCTATGGGCAAAAATTGTCGGACTAGAAAATGATAACGGCTTGCGAAATTGACATACTGTCCTGTTTTCTGTTTAGGTCCTCTGGTAGGTTAGGAGAGAACACTTTAGTACGACAGTTTCCTGACGTTGGGAATCCTTAGGAGGACGGGTTTCTTGAGGAGGAGGAGGAGGAAGAAGAGGTTCAAGAGCAGCATTTCCAAACAAATTGAATAATTAATTCTTAAAATTTTTCTTTGCTACAGAATGTGACTTTTAGACACAGCGCGACGTAAAAGTTCGTTCATTGTCAGATCCAATTTTCCAAGTATCTAAACACAACTACAAAATTCCTATTGTGTGATGTAAATAATGTGTCTGAAGTTCCTCTGAAAGCCAAATTGTGT
Organism: Procambarus virginalis; assembly: GCA_020271785.1. Taxonomy (NCBI): domain Eukaryota; kingdom Metazoa; phylum Arthropoda; class Malacostraca; order Decapoda; family Cambaridae; genus Procambarus; species Procambarus virginalis. The sequence goes on from WNGS01165523.1 coordinate 4,488,960, forward strand.
TCAGGTAAATACAGAGTGATGCTCATTACATGCTCCAAACGTTAACAACAATGCCCTCGTACTGCTCCCCCCCCCCCCCCGTGACTATATCTCCTTATCAATAGTTTCATTAGTCTGTCATTGCAGTGATGTCTCAACCCACTTCTCTTTTTATTACATTCTAGATGATCATCTGAATTTCCTTGTGATTGCAAATATTTACGAGCATGCTTTTAGTCATTAATCCAGATTTCCCTAAATTATGACTAATTTGAGAAGACAAAAATTTGGAACAAAAGTAATACATTTCAGTGGTGCTCTCTGAATAAATAGGCCACCTTCTAAAGAAAATTTCAACTATGTTAACTTTCTTCTACATCATTGCCACAGAGAAACTAAGTTTATTGGTATTTTTGGCCAATTGTACTGTTTATTATTAGGATGCTGTCCATTTATAATGATGTGATCAGTTTCTGTCATATGGCAGTGTAGATGACACATCGAACACTTTATGTAAGGCATACATAAATCTGTGTATCTATGTATTTACGTATATAGGTTAGCTTAGCATTTTTAAAGCACCGACTCACCTTCAGTGGTTGATTGTTCAATAAACCCTTAAAATATATGTTTAACACATCTCTAACCCTGTCCATGGAGGACAGAAGAAAATGTATATATGCTGGTTAGCATTGTTAATGTGTGGCCACGTCTGTGGTAGAAAACAATAAAAAAAAAATAAAAAATAAAAATAAATAAAAAAAAAAAAAAATATGGCAGAATTTTGATGATTTTTTTTTAATTTTGCCCGTTTGATGGATTATATTGGTTTGCATTTTTTTTGGACGAGTTTTCAATTTTACTTTCAAAATTCTCTGAATTTCCTACTACTTTCCTATATTACTGCCCAAATCTTTAACGATATTACAGATGCGATAGTGATGTTTTTGTTTAAAGCATGCTCTTTCTTTCAGAAAGCAGAGTATCTTCAGTCAGTTTGATTTCACAAACATTAAATGACAAATCTGCAGTCATTTGTCATCAGTCATTCAGCAGATGTAGCTGAACAAATTGAGCCTGCATTGTTCCAATTTTTAGGCTTAGGACTGAAAAAACGTGATAGCTTTGGGAGTTTCTTGGCGGCTGCTTCTTATTAAAGACCCCTTTTATGGTTTTCTCTGCCGCATAATATTTTGAAGCTATTTTCATCTAGGAAGAGAGTGTGTGAACACTGAATCACGCGATAAGCATCCACGCTTTGGTTTAAAAATTAAACCGTTACCAAATACAAATCCAACTCACTATATATATATAGGGCAAACACAACTTGCCCGAAATGCTGTGCTTATTAGTGGCTTTAGGCATAGTATGTACTAGCTCTCTCAAAAAATCCAACATTATGTTAGTAACTCATTTTGAATGTACGTATGTTTCCCTGAATAAACATTATCTTACTTTATCTTACCTTATATTTTAACATAGTTAATTATTGTAAAATAACTTAGGAACAATTTGATAAATACTTCAAAAATTTCACTTTGCATTTGGACCCGTGAAGCCCCACACAGCAGAGACTGTAACAAATGGGCAGAGTTTCTTTCACCCTGATGCCTCTGTTCACTTAACAGTAACTAGTGAGTTAGACAGCTGCTACGGACTGCTTCCTAAGACTGTGTGTGTGTGTGTGTTAGAGAGAAATATATGCAGTAGGCATAATAGGGGAAAATAGATTGTTTAGAAAGGCAGGGGCAAAGTGCTCGATTCTGCAGACGCAAATAGTAAATAGAACAGGGGTTCGCAAAAAGTGGGAAATTCCCCCTCATTGGGGTAATTTTAGAGTTCCAAGGGGGGGGGGGGAATTATTGGCCTAGCAAAATCAAGCCGAAAATAATAAAATCTTGCTTCCAGCGCGCTCGTACTCATCACTGAGCAGTGTCGTATAACGTTTAAATCGGTGGTTCCAAAAACCTTTATAATAACAATTTCTAAATTACCCCCCTCGTGTTAAATAGAGCGAAGAAAAATAGCATTCTCAATTAAATCACAAAATCCAATTTCCATTTTTGGCTCCAAGTGGGGCGTATACCCCACGTTGGGAAACACTGATTTAAACACCTTAAAATACGTCGTCGGTTTAAAAAAAATCCACTTGTCCCACTTTCAATCAACCTATGAATAAGCTAGATTGTATATAATATTCATAGTGGGTTTGAATGTAATACACAACAATACCAATGAAAATGGATCATCCATATCGGTTGAAACCTTACGGCACTCAAGCTGCCGTCTAATACAATATACTTCCACACTTTTTATGCAAAACTTGGTCGCACTACAACCGAGGTTATGGCAAGCCGAGCTAAAGCTCACTTGCTTGCTCCCACCATCCAACTTTCCCTTCACTCAGTGCACATACAGGCTACCAGGGCCATTTGCCTGGCAGCGCCCTGGCAAGCTGGCTTGCGATACCTGGCCTTGCGGCGTGAATATCAGAAATAACTGACTGTGCGTTCGTCGTAATACTACCAGTGTATCCGCAGTATTACTCTCCCTTACTGAGAGGGACGTCCCCTGATTTGATTACACAGAAGTAAGTTCACCATGCTGTTTGCACGATTTCAGGGTAGTTAACAAATGGAATGCATTAGGCAGTGATGTGATAGAGACGGACTTAATACTCAGTTTCAAAAGTAGATATAAAAGAGCTCAAAAGGCCTAGGAATCTGTATACCAGTTGATTAACCGTTGAGAGGCGGGACCAAAGAGCGAAAGCTCAACCCCCAGAAACACAACTTAGTGAGTACAGAAAAGCTCAATTTATGATATAGATTTGATAATATTGTCTTTGATTTATTCATGTGTTTTAGTTATAGAATTTTGAGCCCATCATGAGTGTCAGAAAAAGAAGGTACGATGCTTCATGGATTCACGTTCATTGTCATCAATGGAGAAAAAAGGCTTCAGTGTGTTATTTAAATAAGATATTGTTTTTCATTTAAAAGAAAATACATTCAAAATGTTACAAACTTTGAGTTATTGGATTTCTAGATAGAGCTAGTACATACTATGCCTAAAGTCACTAATACGTACAGCAATTCGGGCAAGCGTTTTGTTTGATTTCGTTACGGGAGCGTTTTGTTTGATTTGTATCCAAACTTTGTCCAATAAGTCTATGAAACCAACAAAATTATTGCAATATTTGCAGAATGTTCATCCATAACACAAGAACAAGGACAAAAGCTTTTTTGAATATCATAAGAATTTTATAAAAAATGGATTCAAAAGGGAAGTATCAAGACAAAAACGTAAAGATTATTGAAGCTTCTTATGTTGTAGCACTAGATATAGGAAAGCAGAAAAAACACATACAATTGGAAAAACTTTGATCAAACCTTGCGCTCTCAAAATGGTATAAATAGTGTTGGAAAATGGATTGGCGAAAAAGCTTGCAGCAGTTTTACTATCGACCAACACTGTACGAGTTAGGATCAGCGACATGACAACTGACATCAATGATCAGGTTGTGCAGGATATCAAGTCTGCAGCATTAGGTTTCTTTTCAATGCAACTCGATGAATCGATTGATGTAGTATCCTGCTCCAAGTTGCTGGTGTTTACAAAATATGTTCACTCAGGTTCAGTTAAAGAGGAGTTTCTCTTTTGTTCTCCTCTTGAAACAACTACCAAGGCCTCGGATATTTTGTAAAAGGTTTCACCTTTCCTTGTATCAGATTTTTTGGTGGGATAAAGTGTGTGGGTGATGTACAGAAGGAGCACCAGCTATGTTTGTGAGAAAATCAGAATTTCAAGGTTGTGTGAAGGAGCGAGCTCCAAAAGTGTAAATTTCCAAAAGCTCCAAAATGGTATGATCCATCGTCAGGCACTGGTATAAAAAAATGCCAGACTCATAATGGAAGGTTTTGGATCAAACAAATCAAACTGTGAATTTTGTGAAAGGGTGAGCTTTTAACTCACGATTTTTCAAACAGTTATGTATTGACATGGATGCAGTCCATCATCTGCTTCTTTTCCACACAAATGTTGTGTGGACAAGCCTTGCCTATTTAGTTAACATTTTTAAGCAGATGAATTAACTGAATCTTCAGATGCAAGGAAGGAATACAAACATCATTAAATTAACAGATGCCTTGAAAGCTTTCATGAGCATGCTAGAAAATTGGAAGAGAAGGTTAAGGTTAAAAAAAAATTACAATGTTTGAGAAACTTGTTGCTGATGGTAAAGAACCAGTTCTTCCAGAATTTGAAATAAATTATATTTTGCAGCTATTGGAAGCATTGGAAAATGCTTCCAAAAATTGAAAGAGAATTGGATTTAGTTTGTAATCAATTTCAATTGTTAGTTGAAAAAGTTCCTGATGATTGTCAAGAAGAATTTCTGGAGCTGAAAACAGATTCGGGAGCAAGAGTCGATAAAAAAATTACCACAGAATTGTAGCCCAAGATGAGCGATTCCTACCCAAAAGTGGCTAAAAGAGCTATTCGTATATTACTTTCATTTGTGTCGACATATCTCTGAGTCAGGCTTTTTTAATTTTTTGTAAATGAAAACGAATCTACGAAGTAGATTGGAAACTGAAAATGACCTGCATTGTGCCCTTCCAAGCATTCCTCCGTATATCCAAGTACGAGTAAAGAAGAAATAATCACAGGTTTCCTATTGAAATCTTCATCGAATGAGATAAACTAGATTATCCTATAATTCTATGGAATTTGTTGTTCATGGAAGAATATCAGCATCTTTTGTCTGTCAAGAAATTTGTACTGAATATGAAAAAAAATAATTTTATTTAAGTTTTAAAATTTAATATTAATCAATAATTTGTATTGTTATTATATCTGTAAAACTTACTATAAAACTATTCTATATAAATGTAAAATATTATATACATACAGTACCTTCTGATATAAAATATATAACAGATTTTCAATATTACAAATATGCATATTATTTGGAATGCATCTTTTAGTTAACGTTAGACTATCTTTGGGGGAGGGGAATTATATTCTGAACAAAAATGGAGCAAAAAAGGTTGTGACCCTCTGAAATAGTAATGGTAACACACACACACACACACACACACACACACACACACACACACACACACACACACACACACACACACACACAGCACACACCCAGGTATAAATTTGAGGTATCGTCTACATTTCATTTTTTTTCCTTTGGACTGGAACGAACTTGTCTGCTGCCTCCTTACACTTCTGTGTGATGAAGTCCAACTTGTCTTGGGCCGCCCTTCCTCTGAGCTCTGTTTCTCAATTTATATCTGTTAGTAATTGTCTTATATCCTCATAGATTTCCTTTTGGAATGCCAGTCATTTATTTTCCTGGCCCTTCCTACATTACATTATATTGATTGCATTCCTTGAGCACATTTTCATTTGTGTGTGTGTGTGTACTTACCTAGTTTTACTTACCTAGTTGTGCTTGCATGGGTTGAGCTTCGGCTATTTGGTCCCGCCTCTCAACTGTCAATCAACTGGTGTACAGGTTCCTGACACTCAATTAAACACAAATTAAGATAAACAAAATTAACACACACTCGGTATCAATTTTGTCAATATCGAGAACAACTTTGTCAGAGAACCCGCTGGTTTTTGCCCAAAACATCATAAGCATAAACATATTCTTACTCATCACTAATCGTTCAGAAAAAAAAATCTGAATATATATATCACAATACAATAGGATCTTCTAAAAAACATTAATGTGATACAAAATCTCTTTTACAGAACACACCACACACACAACACACACACACACACCACACACACACACACACACACACACACACACACACACACACACACACACACACACACCACACACACACACCACACACACAACACACACACACACACACACACACACACACACACACACACCACCCACACACACACACACACACACACACACACCACACACACACACACACACACACACACACCACACACACACACTAATCATGGGAGACTTCAACCATCGGAAGAGAGAGTGGAGGAACAGAGACCCACATGGAGGACAAGACACATGGAGAACAAAGCTGCTGGACGTGGCAACATGAAACTTTCTAAGTCAACACGTCAAGGGACCGACAAGAATGAGAGGAGAGGATGAACCAGCCTTGCTTGATCTGGTATTACCCTAAATGAGTCGGATATAAGGGAAGATAAGATGGAAGCCCCTTGGGAATGAGTGATCATGTGTATTGAGCTTTGAGTATTTGGTTGAGCTAGGAATTATCTCCCCCCAAAAAGAACTGGGAAACAAAGGGCTGGCGTACCGAAAATGAAACTATGAGGAGATGAATAAATTCCTAAGGGATATACAATGGGACACAGAACTCAAAACAAGTCCGTACAAGACATGATGGACTATGTCACCAAAAGTGTCAGGAGGCTGTATGCAGGTTTGTCCCGGCCCAACAGGAAAAAACAGAGAAGTAAAGAAGAATCCGTGTTAACAGGGAATGTATGAAAGCAAAGGAGCTGAACAAAGGGCATGGAGGAACTTCCGTAATAACAGAACTCCAGAAAGTAGAGAGAGATACCAGAGAACCAGGAACGAATAATTTAGTGTGAGAAGAGCAGCTGAGAAAAGGTATGAAAATGATATAGCTAATAAAGTCAAGACCGAACCAAAGCTACTACACAGTCACATCATGAGGAAGACAACAGTGAAGGAACAGGTGATGAAACTTAGGATGGGTGCGAACAGGTACACAGAGAATGACAAAGAGGTGTGTGAGGAACTCAACAAAAGGTTCCAGGAGGTCTTCACATAGAACAAGGAGAAGTCACGGCGCTAGGAGAGTGGCAGCAAACCAGGCGACCTTGGAAAGGTTCGAAATTACAAGAGATGAGGTCAAGAACCACCTATTGGAGCTGGACGTGAGAAAAACTGTTGGGCCGGACGGAATCTCACCATGGGTATTGAAAGAGTGTGCAGGAGCACTTTGTTTGCTACTCTCCATAGTGTATAGTAGGTCACTGGAAACGGGAGACCTACCAGAAATATGGAAGACGGCTAATGTAGTCCCAATATACAAAAAGGGTGACAGACAAGAGGCACTGAACTACAGGCCAGTGTCTTAACTTGTATACATGCAAGGTGATGGAGAAGATTGTGAGAAAAAACCTAGTAACACATCTGGAGAGAAGAGACTTCGTGACAAACCATCAAACATGGGTTCAGGGAGGGTAAATCTTGCCTTACAGGCTTAATAGAATTCTACGATCAGGTGACAAAGATTAAGAAGAAAGAGAAGGATGGGCGGACTGCATTTTTTTTGACTGTCGGAAAGCCTTTGACACAGTACCCCATAAAAGGCTGATGCATAAGCTGGAGAAAAACAGACAGGAGTAACTGGTAGGGCGCTTCAGTGGATTAGGGAGTACCTAAGCAATAGGAGCAGAGAGTTACAGTGAGGGGTGAGACCTCAGATTGCGTGAAGTCACCAGTGGAGTCCCACAGGGCTCTGTACTCAGACCTATCCTGTTCTGATATACGTAAATGATCTCCCAGAGGGTATAGACTCATTCCTCTCAATGTTTGCTGACGACGCCAAAATTATGAGAAGGATTAAGACAGAGGAGGACAGCTTGAGGCTTCAAGAAGACCTGGACAAGCTGCAGGAATGGTCGAACAAATGGTTGTTAGAGTTTAACACAGCAAATGTAATGTAATGAAGATAGGGGTAGGAAGCAGGAGACCAGATACAAGGTATCATTTGGGAGATGAAATACTTCAAGAGTCAGTGAGAGGAAAGACCTGGGGGTTCATATCACGCCAGACCTGTCCCCTGAAGCTCATATCAAGAGGATAACATCAGCGGCATATGCCAGGTTGGCTAACATAAGAACGGCCTTTAGAAACTTGTGTAAGGAAACTTTCAGAACATTATACCACATATGTCAGACCAGTCTGGAGTATGCGGCTCCAGCATGGAGTCCATATCTAGTCAAGCATAAGACTAAACTGGAAAAGGTTCAAAGGTTTGCCACCAGACTAGTACCCGAGCTGAGAGGTATGAGCTACGAGGAGAGACTACGGGAATTAAAACTCACTTCGTTGGAAGACAGAAGAGTTAGGGGGGACATGATCACCACATTCAAGATTCTCAAGGAATCGACAGGGTAGATAAAGACAGGCTATTTAACACAAGGGGCACACGCACAAGGGGACACAGGTGGAAACTGAGTGCCAAATGAGCCACAGAGATATTAGAAAGAACTTTTTTAGTGTCAGAGGTGGTGACAAGGGAATGCATTAGGAAGCGATGTGGTGGAGGCTGACTCCATACACAGTTTCAAGTGTAGATATGATAGAGCCAATAGAGTCGGGACCACTGTACACCTGTTGATTGACGGTTGAGAGGCAGGACCAAAGAGCCAGAGCTCAAACCCGAAAGCACAATTCGGTGAGTACACAATTAGGTGAGTACACACACACACACACACACACACACACACACACACCACACACACACACACACACAAAACCACCACACCACACACACACACACACACACACACACACATACACACCACACACACACACACACACACACCACACACAACACACACACACACACACACACACACACACAC
>WNGS01165523.1:4498587-4509760 GCA_020271785.1 Procambarus virginalis
GGAACCCAGGGGGGATGCAACACCCCAGCCCACCACCCAACAAGGCCCTTCCTACCCCCCCCACAAACCCTTCCTTGCCCCTGCATAATGCCCATCATGAAACCCAAATCCTTCCCCTCCCCTTACCCCATGTAGCCCCTGCTTTCCCAGCCCCTGGTCTTCTCCCTGCCCCAAGCAGGCCTGAGCAAGACCAAAGCCCTCTATCCCTCACTCCATCTCCCTCCAAACCCCTGTCAACTACACCGCAAGAGGGCGTGCCCTTTCCCCAAGCAATCCTGCTCCCTCACCCCCAGGACTTCTTCCTCCCCAAGCAGGCCTGAGGAAGACCTAAGCCCTCCATCCCCCACTCCACCTCCCCTTGAACCCTGGAACTACCTCACAGGAGGAGGAGCCTACCGAAGTAGCAATGACCTTAGAACAACTTCCTACACCTGTGGGGAGTGAGGGTGAATTTGGATATAAGAAAGTGAGCTTCAAGGTATGTACTCAAACATTGATGGGATTACCAATAAAGCAAGTGAACTGGCAGAAAGGGTGCAAGAAGAAAACCCTGATGTAATAGGACTAACGGAAACAAAATTGTCAGGAGTCATAACAGAGTCTGTGTCTCCAAAGGACTACTATATAGTAAGGAAAGAGAGGGAAGGGAGAGGAGGTGGAGGAGTGGCCCTGCTGATAAGGAAGGACTGGAGTTTTGATGAGATGGAAATTCCGGGCTGTGACGGATTCAGAGATTACGTAACAGGAACTATAACAATGGGTGGCCCTAAGATAATAGTGGCAGTCATTTAGAACCCTCCCCTAAATGACAGAAGATCTAGACAGGAGTTTGATAGGAACAACATGGCAACCATTAGTATAATAGAGAGAGCAGCTTCAGTCGCATGCAGAAATGGCTCCAGACTCTTAATCATGGGCGATTTCAACCATGGAAAGATAGACTGGGAGAATGGGGACCCACATGGTGGTGCAGATACGTGGAGAGCTAAACTCTTGGAAGTTTCAACAAGGAATTTTCTGAGCCAGCATGTCAAGGAACCCACAAGAGTGAGAGGCAATGATGAACCAGCTAGACTCGTCTTGATATTCACCCTGAATGAGTCAGAAATAAGGGAAGTCAAAGTTGAAGCCCCCATAGGAATGAGTGACCACAGTGTACTGACCTTTGAGTACTTGGTGGAGGTAGGGATAACCTATCCAAGGATTGGAGTGGAGGGAAAAAGACTGAATTACCGAAGAGGAAAATATGACGAGATGCGGAGCTTCCTCAGGGGTATACGATGGGAAACAGAACTTAGAGACAAGAATGTGCAGGTCATGATGGATTTTGTCACCCAGAAGTGCCAGGAAGCTGCAGACAGGTTTATCCCCGTCCAAAAGGAGAAAAACTAAAAACAACAGAAAAACCCATGGTTCAACCAGGAATGCAAGGTAGCGAAGCAACTTAGTAAAAGAACACGGAGAAACTACAGAAATAACAGAATACCAGAGAGCAGAGAGAGATACCAGAGGGCCAGAAATGAGTACCTCAGAGTGAGGAGAGAAGCAGAGAGACAGTTTGAAAATGACATCGCGAGTAAAGCAAAGACCCAACCAAAGCTGCTCCACAGCCACATCAGGAGGAAAACAGCAGTGAAGGAACAAGTGATGAAGCTGCGAAAGGCAGAGAACACATACACAGAGAATGACAAGGAGGTGTGTGAAGAACTCAACAAGAGATTCCAGGAGGTCTTCACAATAGAACAAGGAGAAGCCCCTGCACCAAATGAGGAGGCGGCAAACCAAGCAACCTTAAAGGAATTTGACCTCACCAGTGATGAGGTCAAAAGGTGTCTGCTGGAGCTGGATGTGACAAAGGCTGTTGGGCCTGACAGAATCTCACCATGGATACTAAAGGAAGGTGCAGAAGCACTAAGTGTGCCACTCTCTATGGTGTATAACAGGTCACTGGAATCAGGAGACTTACCAGAAAGTTGGAAGACAGCTAACGTTGTCCCAATATACAAAAAGGGTGACAGGCAAGAGGCACTGAATTACAGGCCAGTTTCCTTAACTTGTATACCATGCAAGGTGATGGAGAAGATCGTGAGGAAAAGGCTCGTAGAGCATCTGGAGGGAAATAACTTTGTAACGCACCACCAACATGGGTTCAGGGATGGTAAATCGTGCCTCACAGGTTAATAGAATTTTATGACCAGGCAACAAAAATAAGGCAGGAAAGAGAAGGGTGGGCCGACTGCATTTTCCTGGATTGCCAAAAAGCCTTTGACACAGTACCAATAAAAGGCTGTTAAAAAAGTTGGAGCAACAGGCAGGAGTAAAAGGGAAGGTGCTCCAGTGGATAAGGGAGTACTTAAGCAACAGGAAACAGCGAGTAACGGTGAGGGGGGAGACATCAGAGTGGCGAGATGTCACCAGCGGAGTCCCACAGGGCTCAGTACTTGGACCCATCCTGTTTCTAATATATGTGAACGATCTTCCGGAGGGTATAGACTCATTCCTCTCAATGTTTGCTGATGATGCAAAAATTATGAGAAGAATCAAGACGGATGAAGATAGACAGAGACTACAGGATGACCTGGATAAACTGGAGGAATGGTCTAGAAAATGGCTGCTAAAGTTCAACTCGGGAAAGTGTAAGGTGATGAAATTAGGCGAAGGGAGCAGGAGGCTGAACACAAGGTATCATCTGGGAGGTGAAATCCTGCAAGAGTCAAATAGAGAGAAAGATCTGGGGGTTGATATCACACCGAACCTGTCCCCAGAGGCCCACATCAAAAGAATATCATCAGCGGCATATGCTAGACTGGCCAACATAAGAACTGCCTTTAGAAACTTGTGTAAGGAATCTTTCAGAACCCTGTATGCCACTTATGTAAGACCAATCCTGGAGTATGCAGCTCCAGCCTGGAGTCCATACCTAGTTAAACACAAGACAAAGTTAGAGAAGATTCAGCGGTATGCCACCAGGCTCGTCCCGGAACTGAGAGGATTGAGCTACGAGGAAAGGCTAAGGGAGCTGAACCTCACATCCCTGGAAAACAGAAGAGTAAGGGGAGACATGATAACCACCTACAAAATTCTCAGGGGAATTGACAGGGTGGACAAAGACAAACTCTTCACCACGGGTGGGACATGAACAAGGGGACACAGGAAACTTAGTACCCAGATGAGCCACAGAGACGTTAGAAAGAATTTTTTCAGTGTCAGAGTAGTTAATAAATGGAATGCACTAGGAAGTGATGTGGTGGAGGCTAACTCCATACACAGTTTCAAATGTAGATATGATAGAGCCCAGTAGGCTCAGGAATTTGTACACCAGTTGAGAGGCGGGACCAAAGAGCCAAAGCTCAACCCCCGCAAGCACAATTACGTGAGTACAATTAGGTGAGTACACACACACACACACGCCCACACACACACACACACACACACACACACACACACACACACACACAAACACACACCACACACGCACACACACACACACACACCACACACACCCACACACACACACACACACACACACACACACACACACACACACACACACACACACAAAAGAGAATAGTGTCGATGCTGAGATTCAGATAACCACCCAGGGAGCAGGTGGAAATAGTATTTTGGAAGAGAATGCCACAATAAAAGCATCATTTGCAGAAATGCTAAGAAAACAACAACTCTGAAGTAATGTCTGCAGTGATGGAGGTTGCCATGAAAGCAGCCACCTCACAGGAAGCGGCACGCTCCACTAGCCAGCTGCTGGAAAGGAAAAGACCAGTGGGAGCTGTGGGTATTAAAGAGCAGGAAGGCTCTAATAGGACAGAGTGGAATGATAAGGACAAAGCGGCAGTGAATGAAATACTGAAGGCACTAGACATGGAAAGGGCTGAGCGTAGCATTAAGAAGGTTTTCAGGTTAGGCTAGTACAAAAAGGACCGAGACCGTGTGTTAAAGATAGTGTTTGCAAACGAGAACACAAAAGACACGATTCTAAAAAAGAAAAGCCAACTGCAACATGTGGAAGAATTCAAAAAAGTATTCCTCCAGAGAAACATGACGAGGGAGGAGAGGGCCATGGTGGCAGAAGCAAGGAAGAAGCGCAGAGCGAGAGGGGAAAACCAGGAAACCACAGCTCCCAACACATCACCCCCAGAGGCGAGGGGGCAACCCACAACTAGCTACCCAGTAACACAAGCGAGGAGGGCAACCCCTTCACCCTCCTCTGCATAGAAAACCTCCCTTTCCTTCCTGTCCTCCAGCCCCTTTCACCCCATACCCACCCCCTTCACTTGACCCCCCATCTCTCATCCCAGTATCCTCTGCATCCCTGATACCCACCTCACTAATCCTCACACCCCTGGCACAGCTTCCTCCACCAGCAGAACATTCACCAAGGAGAAGATTTGAGAAGGGACAGAAGAAAGTGAGCCTCAAGGCAATGTACACTAACATAGATGGAATTACAAATAAAGCAAATGAACTTGGAGAATGGGTACTAGAGGAAAACCCAGACATAATAGCTCTCACAGAAACAAAGCTGACGAAAACCATAACAAATGCAGTGTTTCCACAGGACTATTATGTTATGAGGAAAGAGAGAGAAGGAAGAGGTGGTGGTGGTGTAGCACTGCTGGTAAGAAAAGACTGGGATTTTGAGGAGTTGGTTGTTCAGGGATGTGACGGTTTCAGTGACAACATAATAGGAACAATAACAACTGGAGGGCAAAAAATTATAGTCGTAGTCATATATAATCCACCACCAAATGACAGAAGACCCAGACAGGAATATGATAGAAACAATATGGCCACCATTAACATAACAGAGAGAGCAGCTTCTGTTGCTAGCAGGAATGGATCTGGACTACTAATCATGGGAGACTTCAATTATGGGAAGATAGATTGGGAGAACAGAGACCCGCATGGAGGAACAGAAACATGGGGAGCTAAGCTGCTGGACGTGGCAACAAGAAACTTTCTAAGCCAGCACATCAAAGATCCAACAAGATTGAGAGAAGATAAACCAGCAATGCTTGATCTGATATTTACCCTAAATGAGTGGGATATAAGGGAAGTCAAGAAGGAAGCACCCTTGGGAATGAGTGATCACAGTGTATTGAACTGTGAGTACCTGGTAGAGCTCGGAATTATCCCCCCCCCCCCCGAAAAAGAACTAGGAAATAAAAGGCTGGCATACCGAAAGGGAAATTATGAAGAGATGGGAAGCTTCCTAAGGGAAATACCTTGGGACACAGACCTCAGAGCTAAGTCTGTACAAGATATGATGGACTATGTCACCCAAAAGTGTCAGGAGGCAGTAAGCAGATACATCCCGGCCCAAAAGGAAAAATCCGAGAAGCAAAAGAAGAATCCATGGTATAATAGGGCATGCATGGAAGCAAAGAAACTGAACAAAAGGGCGTGGAGGAACTTCTGGAATAACAGAACACCAGAAAGCAGAGAGAGATACCAGAGAACCAGGAATGAGTATGTCAGGGTGAGAAAAAAAGCAGAGAAAAGTTATGAAAATGATATAGCAAACAAAGCCAAGACCGAACCAAAGCTACTCCACAATCACATCAGAAGGAAAACAACAGTGAAAGAACAGGTAGTGAAACATAGAACAGGCGAGGACATGTATACAGAGAATGACAAAGAGGTGTGTGAAGAACTCAACAAGAGGTTCCAAGAAGTCTTCACAACAGAACAAGGTGAGGTCACTGTGCTAGGAGAAAGGGAAGTAAACCAGGCAGCCTTGGAAGAGTTCGAAATTACGAGAGAGGATGTCAAGAGACACTTGCTGGAACTGGATGTTAGAAAGGCTGTTGATCCAGACGGGATCTCGCCATGGGTACTGAAAAAGTGTGCAGAGGCACTTTGCTTGCCACTCTCCATAGTGTATAGTAGGTCACTGGAGATGGGAGACCTGCCAGAAATATGGAAGACAGCGAATGTGGTCCCAATATACAAAAAGGGCGACAGGCAAGAGTCACTGAACTACAGGCCAGCGTCCTTGTATACCATGCAAGGTGATGGAGAAGATCGTGATAAAAAACCTGGGAGCACATCTGGTGAGAAGGGACTTCGTGACAAATCGCCAACATGGGTTCAGGAAGGGTAAATCTTGCCTGACAGGCTTAATAGAATTCTACGACCAGGTGACAAAGATTAAACAAGAAAGAGAGGGCTGGGCGGACTGCATTTTTTTGGATTGTTGGGAAGCCTTTGACACAGTACCACATAAGAGGCTGGTACATAAGCTGGAGAGACAGGCAGGTGTAGCTGGTAAGGTGCTTCAGTGGATAAGGGAGTACCTAAGCAATAGGAAGCAGAGAGTTACGGTGAGGGGTGAGACCTCCGATTGGCGTGAAGTCACCAGTGGAGTCCCACAAGGCTCTGTACTCGGTCCTATCTTGTTTCTGATATATGTAAATGATCTCCCGGAGGGTATAGATTCATTTCTCTCAATGTTTGCGGACGATGCCAAAATTATGAGAAGGATTAAGACAGAAGAGGACTGTTTGAGGCTTCAAGAAGACCTAGACAAACTGCAGGAATGGTCGAACAAATGGTTGTTAGAGTTTAACCCAACCAAACGTAATGTAATGAAGATAGGTGTAGGGAGCAGGAGGCCAAATACAAGATGTCATCTGGGAGAGGAAATTCTTCAGGAGTCAGAGAAAGAAAAAGACTTGGGAGTTGATATCACGACAGACCTGTCTCCTGCAGCCCATATCAAGAGGGATAACGTCAGCGGCATATGCCAGGCTGGCCAACATACGAACAGCATTCAGAAACTTGTGCAAAGAATCATTCAGAACTTTGTATACCACATATGTCAGGCCAATCCTGGAGTATGCAGCCCCAGCATGGAGTCCATATCTAGTCAAGGATAAGACTAAACTGGAAAAGATTCAAAGGTTTGCCACCAGACTAGTACCCGAGCTGAGAGGTATGAGCTACGAGGAGAGACTGCGGGAATTAAACCTCACTTCGCTGGAAGACAGAAGAGTTAGGGGGGACATGATCACCACATTCAAGATTCTCAAAGGAATTGATAGGGTAGATAAAGACAGGCTATTTTTTCTTTTTTTGAGATATATACAAGAGTTGTTACATTCTTGTACAGCCACTAGTACGCGTAGCGTTTCGGGCAGGTCCCTGGAATACGATCCCCGCCGCGAAGAATCGGTTTTTCATCCAAGTACACATTTTACTGTTGCGTTAAACAGAGGCTACAGTTAAGGAATTGCGCCCAGTAAATCCTCCCCGGCCAGGATAAGAACCCATGACATAGCGCTCGCGGAACGCCAGGCGAGTGTCTTACCACTACACCACGGAGACTGTAATTATGAGAGAGTGAGCCAAATGAGCCACAGAGATATTAGAAAGAACTTTTTTAGCGTCAGAGTGGTTGACAAATGGAATGCATTAGGAAGTGATGTGGTGGAGGCTGACTCCATACACAGTTTCAAGTGTAGATATGATAGAGCCCGTCCAGGATCACCCCTAAACGTACACAGTACCGTGACCACCGCACCAATGATCACATTGGTGCGATCATCACATAGACGATCATTGGTGCGGTGGTCACGGTACTGTGTACGTTTAGGGGTGATCCTGGACGGCATGGGTTCGAATCCTGGCCGGGTCAAAGAGTTCTTAGTGATCTATGGCTTGCGCGTTCATGCAGCTTTCTCACACACACACACACACACACATATATATATATATATATATATATATATATATATATATATATATATATATATATATATATATATTGGTGTATACTGGCAGCAGGTTTTCTATTAAACATGTCTCATTAAATATGACCGCATATTCTGTATTTACTATCTTCTGATTAAGGGCTTCTATCCCTCTAACTATTTTCTTAGCATCAGGGCTTAGCGGAAATAGGAGTTCTCCAAAACTCATTTTCGTAATTTCCAGGTGAAGAAAAGATGTAAATTACTATGGAATGTATTACACTTATTTATACAATATGCACAACGTTTCGAACCTCCATGGTTCATTCTCAAGTGAAGGAATTTTACAATGTGATTGATTTTATACCCGCACTGGGTCAGGTAATAAGACAATAAATGTGAAAACAAAGTGGGATACATAGGGGATATAAGTGGGGTCACACATATGAACATAAGATATAGGTAACCGCAGAAGGCCTATTGGCCCATACGAGGCAGCTGATATCTACATACAAATATTAATCCAGTGTAATTGGCCTGTTATGTTGAACATTGTCTTCTGTGTTCGCGTCGTTATGTTCTGGTCTTGTCCTTACTCTCATTGTGGGTAGAGTAAATAGTTCTGTGATTTGGGTGTTCATGGTAGGTTGTTCTATTCTTATGTGAATTGTTTCAAGAATTTGTAATCTTCTTAAGAAGATTACAAATTATTTTCTTCACCCGGAAATTACGAAAATGAGTTTTGGAGAACTCCTATTTCAGCTAAGTTCTGATGCTAAGAAAATAGTTAGAGGGATAGAAGCCCTAAATCAGAAGATAGTAAATAAAGAATATGTGGTCATATTTAATGAGATATGTATATATATATATATATTATATATATATATATATATATATATATATATTATATATATATATATATATATATATATATTATATATATATATATATATATATATATATATATATATTAGTATATTTTGGTAGCAGTCTTTCCTGTAGACATATGTTATTAAATATGACCGAAAAAGTAAGATTAATAATTCTAACACGAATTTTCTCAATTTTCCTTATGTTTGTTTTTACTGATGACGGTAAATGAAAAATCAATTCTCCAAAATTCATTCTTTATTTCTTAGTCTGACGCGACACTTGAGCGCGTTTCGTAAAACTTATTACATTTTCAAAGACTTTAGTTACACACACTGAACAGAGTTTAAACAGCTTTCTTTTTATACCTGCATTTGGGTGAGGTGACATGTTACAATGGTTTGGGGTGAGGTGAGAACAAACACAGAACACGAAACAATGGGTATAAGCTAAAGGGAAGAATAGATCTGTAACTGCAGAAGGCCTATTGGCCCGTATTTCTTGATGTTTCTATATTGGAGCGGAGTCTTGAAGTGGGTAGAATATAGTTGTGCGTTAATTGGCTGTTGATTGCTGGTGTTGACTTCTTGATGTGTAGTGCCTCGCAGATGTCAAGCCGCCTGTTGTCGCTGTATCTATCAATGATTTCTGTGTTGTTTGTTAAGATTTCTCTGGTGATGGTTTGGTTGTGGGAAGAGATTATATGTTCCTTGATAGAGCCCTGTTGCTTATGCATCGTTAATCGCCTGGAAAGAGATGTTGTTGTCTTGCCTATATATTGAGTTCTTTGGGGCTTACAGTCCCCAAGTGGGCATTTGAAGGCATAGACGACATTGGTCTCTTTCAAAGCGTTCTGCTTTGTGTCTGGAGAGTTTCTCATGAGTAGGTTGGCAGTTTTCTTGGTTTTATAGTAAATCGTCAATTGTATCTTCTGATTTTTGTCTGTAGGGATAACGTTTCTATTAACAATATCTTTCAGGACCCTTTCCTCCGTTTTATGAGCTGTGGAGAAGAAGTTCCTGTAAAATAGTCTAATAGGGGGTATAGGTGTTGTGTTAGTTGTATCTTCAGAGGTTGCATGGCGTTTCACTTTCCTTCTTATGATGTCTTCAATGAAACCATTGGAGAAGCCGTTGTTGACTAGGACCTGCCTTACTCTACAGAGTTCTTCGTCGACTTGCTTCCATTCTGAGCTGTGGCTGAGAGCACGGTCGACATAAGCGTTAACAACACTCCTCTTGTACCTATCTGGGCAGTCACTGTTGGCATTTAGGCACATTCCTATGTTTGTTTCCTTAGTGTAGACTGCAGTGTGGAAACCTCCGCTCCTTTCCATGACTGTTACATCTAGAAAGGGCAGCTTCCCATCCTTCTCCATCTCGTAAGTGAAACGTAACACAGAATTCTGCTCAAACGCTTCTTTCAGCTCCTGCAGATGTCTGACATCAGGTACCTGTGTAAAATGTCGTCAACATACCTGCAGTATATGGCCGGTTTCAAGTTCAAGTCGACTAAGACTTTTTCCTCAATAGTACCCATGTAGAAGTTTGCAAACAGGACGCCTAGGGGAGAACCCATAGCGACCCCATCTACTTGCTTATACATGTGCCCATCCGGGCTCAAGAAGGGTGCCTCCTTAGTACAAGCTTGGAGTAGTTTCCTCAGGATATTTTCTGGCATGTCAAGGGGAGTACAGGCCGGGTCTCGATACACTCGGTCCACTATCATCCCGATTGTTTCATCCACAGGTACGTTGGTGAACAGTGATTCTACGTCCAACGATGCTCTTATCCCTGTAGCCCGTGTTCCCCGCAGTAAGTCAACAAATTCCTTCGGGGATTTCAGGCTGAAGTTGCACGGGACATAAGGAGTCAGTAAGCCGTTGAGTCGTTTCGCCAGTCTGTACGTGGGTGTGGGTATCTGGCTGATAATTGGCCGAAGTGGGTTTCCAGGCTTATGCGTCTTGACGTTTCCATACGCATATCCAGGTTTATATTCTCCAATAATCTTTGGCAGGTGGAGTCCGGATTTCTTGGCATTCACAGTTTCAATCAACTTGTTGACCTTTGTTTTCAATTCGGCTGTAGTGTAGATATCAAAGACAATAAACGCAACTACTTCAGGCCACAAACGAATGGAGAAACAGCAACATCGACGAAAGTCTCCGCACCCGCATCGAACAACACCTCGACATCCTCACAGACCGACATCACCTCAGCACGGAAACAAGGATTGTCAAGAAGTAACAACACTATATGGAGGACCCATGGCAATTCCACGACCAAGAGACGGCTTCCTGAACCTTGCAGGTATCAACCTCACTGAGGACCAAGTCACTCTCCTAAATCTGGGTATAAACTGTCACGTTATGTCCAGAACAAGTGCGTTGGCCCGGAAAGTGGAGTTGGAGATCCTGTTGGACGACATATTTGACCTCGAAGCACAAAAGAAGGTCACCACAAAGACACTTACAAGCTGAACTTATTGCAGAAGGAGGAAAGAATCGAGGCAACTACAGAAGTACCATACTGACCCCCGAGCTCAAAGCGGCAGCCAAGAGCCTTCGTGAGAACAAGGAGATAGTTGTAAGGAGA
>WNGS01165523.1:4514817-4537047 GCA_020271785.1 Procambarus virginalis
CAAAGTGGTCGGCGATCGTCTGTAGCTGTGCCTTGGTGCACTCCTCCAGTACTTGCTCGTCTCTCGTGTCTATAAACCTGGCTACTTTATCACCCTCCATCTTGTGACAATGAGTGAAAACCTAGGCCTGATATTTAATACCACAATTACCACCTTGATCTTGTTCTTTATCCTGGCAAGGTCGCCAATGTCGGGGTTTCACGGTGTTCTCGTTAGAGAAGGGTTAAAGCAACAGTAGACTGGATCTCCTTTCCAGGTGGTTGCTCCAACAATAACCCTTACTCACCGTCGTTCGGCGGGTCTTCCCTCAAATCCTCTAGGCTCCACTGCTGGCCTCGGAGAGTATCCCAGTCGATCTCACAACCGGCCTTAGATTTGTACGATGAGTGGGAGCACAGATCGTTCCCTCAATCTGTGGCCCTCCCGACACCGAACTCTTACACAGCCTTCAAGGTCGCCAACTGGTTTTTTAGATGTCCAGTAACACTGCAGTGGTTAGGTGTAATTGTGGCAAGAGCCAAATCCAGTCATATAGTATCAGGCAGGTCACTCTACTTTATATCCTCACATGGTCACAAGATAAATGGAGGGGATGATATCAAACACCAAAGAGTTTTGGTATTTTACTTAAAAGACAACGAGAAATATATATGCATCAATGTATCAGAATTAATATATGACGATTGCTCCATTCATAGCATAATATTCTAGAGCGCACCATATGGCAACATCGGCACGTGTCACCTGTCAGAAATGCCAGCTGACCGGGCCCTCGCGATCGTGGGAAAGACTAGTACTTGTTTTCTAATTGTCACGATCACCGTTTATTTAACTTTTTCCAAAACACTATTCAACGTTCACATGGCTTACTTATGATTTCACTGGCCTCACGATCAACATCTATATTCACAATACTCTCACAGTGACTTTTCACTGTACCAAAAGATTACTCTATTCTTAATAATATTTACTGTGAATGCACTCACTTGATCACTGAACTTTTCTTTATATTTATACTTCCTCTCAAAGAGATATCACTGGCAATCACTTCATATATATATTATTCAGCACACAATCATGTCATATATAAATCAGTAATCGAACTTCAGGCATATATATATCAATAGATCATAGAGATCAACACACAGGCATTTATATCGATAGATTATGGAGATCAACACACGGGCATTTATATCAATAGATTATAGAGATCAATCCACAGGCATTTATATCAATAGATTATAGAGATCAATCCACAGGCATTTATATTGATAGATTATAGAGATCAATCCACAGGCATTTATATCAATAGATTATAGAGATCAATACACCAATATCTGGTTCACTACCAATATATATATAATAATAATAATCACAGATCAATAATAATAGTCACAGTAAATTCTCTGATGAATCTTGGTGCTTGCACACACCCACACATAGATATATATATGTAAATTGATACTGTGAGCGCTCTGGGTAGCCTCACCACATACTGTGCTCTCTGTGACTTAAACTCAAGTGAGACTTGCTCACGACATACAAAATATACTGACAAGAAATATATAGCTAACTAAAGGGGAAATGGGAGGGAACTGTAAACACCTACTTCACCTATCCTAGGATGACAGTTGGGTTGTAGCTCCTGGTCCAGGCTCTCGCCTCGTTCATCCAGAAACACAAGCCCCACGCCTTAGGATGTCGCGTCTCGCCGCTTCTGTACACAGCAGGTCCGTGCTCCTTCCCTACAGTACGTCGCAGGGTTGAAGTCGGTCTCCTGGCCGTCAACTTTCCTCCCAACTACGGCAGCCAGCCTACGTCTCGGCGGTCGTCGTACGTTTCCCAATTAGTCCTTGTCACTGTACTCCCAGAGTAACTGCCTCTCACCACTACGAAGTCACTGAAGTTATCAGCCGTCCCGGACGACACACGCACAGCACCCGACTTCAGAGCACTTGAAGCTCACAACACTGTCAATTCCCTCGTCGTCTAGATATATCGCTAGGTATTTGGGAAGACTTCTCGACGTGCTTGCATCCAACTGTTGACTCGTAGGGTTCCACGAAGGTGGGGTTACTGTCAAACTTGACAGGATCGTCGATCACACGTTCAACCTGGTTGACAAGGCTGTCAACCTGGTTCACTCACGGTGGGTGGCCCGGCCACTAAGCTGCCTCTTATACTGGTGAACTGCCAACGACGACTCACATCGATGCCCGGCCCACTTCTTGCAACGCACCTGTCCCTGAGCACTTGTTGCTCAATATTTTGTCAATTCCTTATCTAAGCCACATCTGGGTTACAGGAAGACCTCACAGAGTGCGTGCCAACAACTGGAGACGCTTAAATCCACCGGAGTTCGGTAAATCCGTCACTCTGACAGGATGACCGATCGCGCGTCCTACCTCTCGGACGTGTCGTGAAAGACTGATGTCGCCTGGCGCCAACACGGGCGGACCCCCTATGCCTATGTGACGTCACTTTTCCCAAAGTTGGTTTTCATTGGCTCCCAGTGCCATGTCGCTGACGGTGACCAATCTGGCGCCACTGACGTCACACAGTTTTGGCGGGAGATCAGACTTGCCAGCGCCATATTGGCTCCCTAAAGGGCCTATCCCACAGGACAAAATACTACATTTACGCAAATTTCTCGGCTCTTCGAGAATACTGTTCTCTCCCACACATGTTCAATTGTTGCCTGCAATGTAGAGAACGCTCGGGAATAGTGGACATGACTCTTACAGCAGGCGTGGGAGAATTAGAAGGGGGGGAACACCGTCACAATATATATATAAATGCATATATATATATATATATATATATATATATATATATCTATATATATATATATATATATATATATATATATATATATGTCGTACCTAGTAGCCAGAACGCACTTCTCAGCCTACTATGCAAGGCTCGATTTGCCTAATAAGCCAAGTTTTCATGAATTAATTGTTTTTCGACTACCTAACCTAACCTAACCTAACTTTTTCGGGTACCTAACCTAACCTAACCTATAAAGATAGGTTAGGTTAGGAATAACCCAAGGAATATCAATTAGATGTTCACAGCCTTAGAGCACAAGATATTCTGAGGTGGTACAGCTCGCTGACTCCGACGTTGACTTGACGACGTGCGTGAGTGGTGGAGAACTGGAGTGGCGAGATCCCGAACAGCCAATGAGAATACGGGCAGACCCACAATGGTAGTTGGCTAATTGTAGTGCAGGTGACGAGCTGGCGGTGTGGAGTGTGAGGGGGGAGGGGGGCACAGGTGCATGTGGCTGTCTTGATATACGTTTTTGCTACTGTAGAACGTATGTTGAATGTCGAGTTGGAACGTGACGATAGCAGGAAAGAGAATGCGACGATATATAAAAATTTGAAAGCAATCGGTGAAGAACTTTCAGAGATTACAGCGTGTGATGCTCTTACGTCCAACAGATGGTGCTGTTTTTCAAAAAAGTATGTTTTTTTATGTCACAGGTGAGGCATGTATATAGTAGATACATAAACAGACGCGCCTATTCGAATGCAACGTTGTGTCAAAATTTCAAAGCAATCGGTAAGGAGGTTTCGAAGATTTCCCACACATAAAAAACACTTGAAAAACACAGTTTTTCAGATAATGCATGCTTTTTTTATGGTCACAGACATGACATTTATATAGTTTGTATATAAAAACCTGGCCGGATGCGAATGGAACGTTGTGTGAAAATTTCAAAGCAATCGGCAAAGAACTTTCGAAGATTAGCGATTATGCACAAACGAACATTTCCATTTTTATTTATATACTAGCTGTACCCGCCACGCGTTGCTGTGGCTCAGTTTGGTTAAGTGGAAAAGAAAGAAAAGAAAAAAGGCACGTTTCTAACATGTTTAATTTCACAATGCTTGTAGGTATACAATATTTTTTCTTGTTCCATTGTGTGTGAAAATATAGAGATTGTCTGCTTGCCAACTTTAGAACACACAACATATAATTGTCAATTTGAGAAGCAGTTCGTGTCTAGATCTAAACACCACAATTCTAATGATTGGCCCTGAGCTTTGTTGATGGTGATTGCAAACACCAATCGAGTTGGGAATTGCAATCTCTTAAATTGAAATGGCAAATCCGTTGGAATCATAGGAATGTGAGGATTGAGGACATCTTCACCTTTGAAAGGTCCTGTCAAGATTGTTGTTTCTACGATGTTGCTGAATAATTTTTTACAAGCCGTGTGCCGGTGCTAAACTTTCGCTGGTTGATATTTCGTAACATGATAATTGCCACACCAAGTTTCAATTGAAGTCTGTGCAGTTTTATCCCTTGCAGAACGAGTGAATTAAAAAATTCTATTGAGTATTTAACTGTTTCATCTGCTCCCTCAACAGTGTCGACGAACTTGTATGGGACTACCTCGCTTTGTATGTTAGACTGAATAATATTGTCAAGTACTTAGACGTCTTTGTTCTTGGCCGCAAGAACAGCTTGTTCACTCAGTCAATCGTGATTCTTATAATTGGTTTGAATATTGGGAAATACTTTTTCAACCAATTCTTCTTTTGGAGTCCACCTGGAGCTGCTGTGACGTGCAGACGTGTCGCCTGGCCTCTGGTAGTTGGGGTGTTTGCCGATCTCGTCGCCAGGGGGTGTGGGCGTCTCTGCCCCCCCCCCCCTGCGGTTGCTGCCTGGCTGTATGTTGACGTGACGAGCTTGCCATGGGAGGCCATCTTTCCCCTGTTGTGCGAGTGAACTCCATGGGCCTGGAGTTAACTGGTCGTGCTGGATATGCAGACATCGAGATGGTTATGTGCGAAATGCTCCGTCCCTGTAATGGCCATCTACGGTGTTGAGCTTGTAACTACCCTCGGGTTGTTCTCAAGTTCATGAGGGAGGAGGAGTACCGTGACTTCCTCTGATGTTATGAGGGGCGTTTGTTGCCGTTGCCGGGTGGTGCCGGCTCTGTGTCCATCTCGGACCGTAGTGGTGCCCTGACTCATGTCAGTGTGCATGGAGCTCCCCTGGAGTTTCCCGAGGACCTCCTCTGACGTTACTTTCAGAGGTTTGGAGCGGTCGTCAGTGTGCGGGTGAACACGCTCTCCTCAGGGAGGTATGCAGGTAAGCGGACGAACATTCGCACCTTGGGGATGCGCCTGCGGTCGGATATTCCATCTTCTGTCCGGCTTATGGGTTACTACGCCCGGGTGTACTATGCCCGGCAACCCCGTACCTGTTTCCGTTGTGGCCTGTTGGGGCATCAGGCTGCCTGGTGCACTGCGGCTCCAGTTGCTCCTGTCAACTTGTTCTGGGAAGAGGATTTCCCGTCGCTCCCTCTGGAGGAGGACTCTGGGGGTGAGGAGGTGAACGTCCCGTTGGCTGATGAGGCTCCCCCAGCATTGCCCGATGTTACCCCGGTTGTCGCAGACCCTCCTCCGGATGTTGTGGTGCCGTCGGATGATTCTCCTGCTCCTGTCACTCGCCCTGCTGCTCCCATGGGCCTTCCTGGTGCTCCCTGTGAGGCGTCGCTGTCTTCTCACTCGTCTTCAGCTGCTGCACCTGGCCCTGCATCCTCACCTCAGGTCCCGGCTGTGCTGGGTGCTGCTGTGGCTGTGGAGCCTCCTGCTGTGTGTGGTCCGGTTCCCCCTGTGGTAGAGGCTGCTGCCGTTCTGCGTCGGGCGTCGGTTCGTCCGGCTAGTGGTGCCCGTGTTTCTGGGTTCGCTTCCAGCTCTGACGATCTCCGGCCGGAGCCCAAACGTTCCAGGCATTCGTTGTCTGCCTGGGCCGATGTTGGAGAATTTAGTGACTGTGGGTCTTCGGGTGTGGACGGTGTGGATCCAGATGTGTCGATGGCTCTGCGGTTAGTGGTGGCGGAGGTCCATGTGCCTGCTGGCGATGGTGTCCATGTCTCGAGTGGGCCTTCTGCTCCTTCTCCACCAGAGGACTCTCCGCGGTGGGGAGTGGTGGCCTCTGCTGCCAGGGATGGTGGGGATGCTGGTATTGGGCGTGGCCTGGTGGTGACCTTACAGAAGGATGCGCGCCACTCGGTTTCCCGGCAGTCGTCCGATGGTGTGCCCATGGGCACTGGTGCCCCTGAGGTGGGCACCGATATACGGGACTTTCATGATGGGATGATTCCCTTGGTGTGGGGAGCGTGTGCCGGTCACTCGCCTCAGGAGTGATACCATCTGGATCCCCTGTTTGTGGGTGTTTGTTGCCAAGATTCCGGATGAAATGGCGTCCTCGGTGGATGGTCCAGGCCCTTAGCAGTGGTTGCGCTGGGAGGCGTTCAATGTACGGTTCCCTCAGATCTTGTTTTCGATAAGTATATCCAGTGATTTCCTAATTATGTGCTTACTCTTGTACTGTGTGCCCTTCTGGCTGTTTGTTTGCCCTCTTGTAGTTTGTGCCCATGCCTCTCTCTCTTTGTTTGTTGCGAGGCAGGTGGTTTGGTGTGTGTGTGTTATTATTCGTGTATTTGTTTTTGTGTTGTTACCTTGCCCTGTGTGTTTTCTGCCTGCTTTAAGTGTTGTGATTTTGTTTTATTTTCTTTTGTTTGTTTATGGCTTGTTGTATGATGTGATTTCTTGTTATATTTCATGATGTTCATACTGATGTGCTTTGTTGTCTGTCCTTCAGGCCGGCACTTCTGTATGTTTTGTTTTATACTGCTATACTGTTTTAAATTGTTGCTATGTTTTCTTGTTTTGCTTGCATTGCTTTCTTGTTTGTAATTATTTTCTGTTTTGTATGTTGATGTGTTTTTCTCCTGTATTTACTGTAACCATCTCCAGTTTTGGTAATTGTTGTCCTGTCGGTCCTTCTGGCCGGCAGTTTCTTGCTTTGTATTGTTATGTTTCATTTTGTTGTTTTATTGTATTTAACATGCATGCTGACATGTAAAAATAAAAAAAATAAAAAAATAAATCTTCTTTTGACGTCACTAAATTGTAAAAGTTGTTAGGCAACATAATTCGTCCTGCGATCAGATCAACCGGCACGTTTACGTTCCCAATTTCCTAAAATTGATGTGAAAATATCTCAGCTGATTAGTTGCCTTACAGTTGGACACGCATATATGTAGTCAATTTTAGCATCTTTACGTGGCGCCAAAAAGTAGAGTATTTCAGGCAAGCATTTATTTCATCCACTGATGTCGATCGAGGAATTACAGGTAATGTTTGCTTGAAATCTCATGCAAGCAATATTAATGTGTTCCCAAATGGTTTGATGTTTCTAGTCAAATCTTGCAATGATCGATCAAGAGCCTCGAGCGATTTTTTGTGAGCCATTGTGCATTCATCCCAAAAATTAAGTTTACATTTCACCATAACTTTTCCCATGCAAGATGCTTTGGAAATGTTGCATGGGGGAGTTTCAATGAATTGCATGTTCGATGGCAATTTCAAAGCCGAAGTAGCAGTTCTTCCACCTGGTAGCAATGTCCCAGCTATTCCGGACAATGCAAGAGCTAAGGCTATGCTATTTTGGAATCGAAATGCTGCCAAAATGAATCTAATTAGAAATGTTTTACAGTTCCTCCTGGCGCATCTAAGAAGATTTCTCCAAACCCGTTACTGACAGTTTGAATTATTATATTGTAAATGCCTTTTCGCTCATGAATATTTGATTGCACATTCGATAACAGATCACCCGTGTTGTAATTTTGTTCACGACGCAATTCTACATCGAACGAAGCAACAGCAGATCGATTCGGTGATGGCATTCTCAATTGATTGAGAATTTTGTTCATGATTTCTAAGAACAAATCTTCAATCATTATCAACGCTTCGTTGTAGATTTCTGCTGTGAAAATAATGTTCATATTTGAATTTTCCTTGCATATTCGACGGACAATATCTTCAGCCATGTGCGATTTGTGTTTCTCCCATACTCTGTTGGAGATGAAGGAGAGCCTGTGGTCAATATGATTGAAAACAATGCCCGAATTTGATTTGGATGTGACGTATTGGACGCGTCATTAATGCATACATCCCAGTGTCGGTTGTTCTCCAATAATTTCAGAGCTTGACATGCACTACGGGAAGTGGCATGTGTTACGCCGCTAACAAATCTCAATGCCTGGAAAGACGTTGGACCGAGCACATTTACCAACAGCTTGTGAAAAAATAAGCATTCATCTTGATTGGAATGCACGGTGTAGAGTCTGCCTATCTTAGATGGTTTGAATATGCCAGGTTGTCCGTCGACTCGCTCTCCTCGTTTACGTCGTTCAAATGATTTTCTTCTGGCATTCCACGTGTAATACGTAGGCACTTCTACATACAGCAGTGTTTTCGCAAACGCGTCATTTGGACATAACGTGAAAAAGCAGTTAACGTTGAAGTCGGTGGATTCATAGCTGTTTGTTGCACATTTGCAGCGGTGAAATAAACGTGTTGTTCATTTTCTTGTTATCAAAACCAAAACGAAAAATACTAACGAAAATTTTCAATTCAAACGCAGGTCAATCGACACAGCTCAATTTCACCACCATTTGCACTGAAAAATAAGAAGAAAAGTTAAAACAACGAAATGAAAATCAATTAAAATAGAAACAAATAAGCTATACCCACGAAATGAACGGTATGGTAAATAACACAGCTCAATTCCAATGCAACGTCACACAAAATAATTAAATCAAAATGAAAATAAATAAAAATCTATGAAAATTCAATATATCAATGCAATTGGAAACAATGAAATGGAACCATAACATATTTTGTGTATTGAATGTTGCTCTTACGTGCAACAGATGGCGCTGTTTTTTTAAAAAATGCACGTTTTCACCTGTCACAGGTGTGGCTTCTAAATAGTAGGCTTATCAAAACACGCACGTATTTGAAAGAAACGTTGTGTCAAAATTTCAAAGCAATCAGTGAAAAACTTGTGGAGATTACAGCTCGTGTTGCTCATACATCCTACAGATGGAGCTGTTAAAAAAAACATGTATTTCCTGTCACGTTTGAGGCATATATATATAAACTATATAAAAACACTCGCTTAGCTGAATGCAATGTTGTGTCAAGATTCCAAACCAATCGGTAAAGAGGTTTCGAAGATTTCCCTCACTTGAAAAACACACGAAAAACACAGCATTTCAAAAACGCATGATTTTTCTCGTCACAGACGTGACATTTATATAGTATGTATATAAAAACCCGCTCAGATGCGAATGGAACATTGTGTGAAAATTTCAAGGCAATCGGTGAAGACCTTTCGGAGATTAGCGCTTTTGAACAAACGAACATTTCCATTTTTATTTATATAGACAAGTAACGCGGCCACGTGTTGCTTTCCCCAAGTCCTCCCCACCATTCCCCTCTCACCTGTCTCCTCTACATGCGGACTTTGTTTATGCAAGCCCCTTGGGAATCTCCTCCAGCAGACTTTAAGATTATGGTTATTGAAGGAAAAAAAGGACAAATCCTCATCTGCTACGTAACATTGCACAGATGCATATAGCAGCAAACTTGGCATCTGACAGCTTTACTTACTTCACAGATGGATCAGTAGACCAGCAGGAGACAAGAAACCGGAGCTGCAGTTAAAGCAGGAAACTTTGTAAATAGTTGGAGGCTCTCAAATGGGCGTTCGACTTTACGAAAAGAGATGCAAGCCATTCAAAAGGCTTTGGAACATGCTCTTGCGAACACCTACAACATGTTATCATACATACAGATTCAAGAACCGCCATTGAAACATCGTAACAAGAACACATATGTGATAACATACATCTGATCACAAATGTCATATCATTTATGCAAACACTCAAACGACAAGGCCGATGGGTACTTATCAACTGGGTGCCAAGTCATGTAAGAATAATAGGAAATGACATTGCAGACGAAGCTGCAAAACTTGCAACTAAGAGAAGAAATGTAGACATTTACATACCACAGAGTCTATCACAGATTAAGAAAGTAATTAGAAACAGAGCAATGCAAAAGATGTATAGCGATCACAACACAGCAGTTGCAACATCAGGATCTGCGGGTTGGTACAAGAATTAAACCAACTACGAACCACTTAGTTTGATGAAAGAGAAAAGTAGAGCAACAGAAGTACACTTACATCGCATCAGGCTTGGATACCCATTTGCATGGGAAATAGGCTTACAGGTTCCGGATGATGAGAGGAAATGTCAGCACTGTGGAGAAATGTCCGACAGACCACTGGAACATTATCTAACACAGCCCACAGATACAAACCCATTAAGATTTCAACATAAAATCAACAGAGCAGAAGTTGTTAAACACATACGGCAAAATCTTACTGAAGCGACCATACGAGTCATATATACTCATACTCCGCCAAAGTAAAACAGAAACAAGCAACACTTAGTGGGCCAGCCAGAGGTTTAGGGCCTGCGCAGGAATATCCCTGCAAATAAATGCCGTGAGTATAGATTATTTTTTTAATTTTTCATATTTTTATTTAATTTTTTAACAGTTTTTCTTATATTTCAGTGATGGGAACATCAGATCACTTGATGAGAGCAGAGCACTCTCCTTCTGAAGATGTATTAATATACGAAAGTACTTAATGAAATTCCTGTTTCAATTTTCCTCCATGGTCTGACACTGTCACATTTTTAATCACGTGTTTATTTTCGTGATTTACACACACACACACACACACACACACACACACACACACACACACACACACACACACACAAGTGTAGGACGGCAGTCAGGGAACAAGTGTAGGAAGGCGGTCCGCGAATTACTTCAATATTCTCGGGATATTTACATACCAGTGAGCCCAAAACATAGTTTTTGGTCATATGAAGGGTACAGCAACGCAGTGATAACGCAACATAGTGAATTCTCATAACGTTGGATAAGAA
The DNA here is from genome assembly GCA_020271785.1 of Procambarus virginalis. Classification (NCBI taxonomy): domain Eukaryota; kingdom Metazoa; phylum Arthropoda; class Malacostraca; order Decapoda; family Cambaridae; genus Procambarus; species Procambarus virginalis. Next base: position 4,525,658 of record WNGS01165523.1, read on the forward strand.
AAAAATCGAAAAAGAACGAGATTGTGGCAAGACGGTGGCATCAGAGGCCTGAGAAGGGAAGGACTTGGTCCACCACGTGGGAGGACCTCTGGCGGGGACGTCAACAATTAAGGCAGACATCGCTTCATAAATCACCTAATTGTGCTGTGGGATGCTTACTTGGAGGTGAGTGTCTCTCAAAGTCAGTCATACAAGGTGTACAGTGTTTTTTTTATATATATTAATTAGCTTTGAACATAAGTTAATTAAAATACAAAAAGTAGCTCAAGAGCCTCAGCTTGGTACCAGTTTTCTCACACCTGTGTGTTACACTACACTGCTACTGTCTAGACCTACCCCCCTCCCCTCCTCACCATAACACGCCAGTGTAAACACACACACACACACACCACGCACAAACCAGCCTTCCGGCCTCACCCCTCACCACTGGGACTTGACCCCCATCCCTCACCCCGCTGATTGTCCTCCTTCCTCTCTTCCCTGCCTTCCCTCTCTCTGCCTATTTCCCTCTCTCCCTCGCTATCCCTCACTCCCTTTCACTCCCTTTCACTCCCCTTCACTCCCCCTCTCCTTTTCACTCCCCCTCTCCTTTTCACTCCCTCTCTCCTTTTCACTCCCTCTCCCTCCATCCCTCCACCAGTTAACCCAACCCCCCCACCGTGCCACCCCCATAATAAACACACACACACACACACACACACACACACACACACACACACACACACACACACACACACACACACACACACACACACACACACACACACACACACACACACAAACACACACACACACACACACACACACACACACATAACACCGACAACATGTTATCATACATACAGATTCGAGAACCGCCATTGAAACCTTGCAACAAGACCGCATATGTGATAACATACATCTGATCACAACTGTCCTATCATTTATGCAAACACTCCAACGTCAAGGCCGACGGGTCCTTCTCAACTGGGTGCCAAGTCATGTGGGTATCGTTGGGAATGACTTTGCAGACGAAGCTGCAAAACTTGCAACTAAGAGAAGAACTGTAGACATTTGCATACCACAGAGTCTGTCCCAGATTAAGCGAGTAATTAGAACCAGAGCAATGCAAAAGTTGTACAGTGACCATACATCAGCTGTTGCAACATCTCGATCTGCAGGTTGGTACAGGAATTCAACCAACTACGAACCACTTATGTTAATGAAGGGGAGCAGCAGGGCAACAGAAGTACACTTATATCGCATCAGGCTTGGATACCCATGTGCATGGGAAATAGGCTTACAGGTTCCGGAAGATGAGAGGAAATGTCAACACTGTGGAGAAATGCCCGACAGACCTCTGGTACATTATCTGACGCAGTGCACAGTTACGAACCCATTAAGGTTTCAACTTCACTTCACCAGAGCAGAAGAAGTTGTTAACACATATGGCAACATCTTACTAAAGCGACCATACGAGTAATAAATACTCATACTCCACCCAAGTAAACTAGAAACAAGCAACACTTAGTGGGCCAGCCAGAGGCTTAGGGCCCGCGCAGGAATATCCCTGCAAAAAAAAAAAAAAAAACAAAGACACACACACACACACACACCACACACACACACACACACACACACACACACACACACACACACACACACACACACAGCTGGGTCGTCCCACCGTGGCCGTGGAACTGGTGATTGTGTTTGTTGGGTGGTGACTGTGATCAGTGATACAGTAAATTAGTGAACCGCAACACAACGATACAGTGACTGACTCCAGAGTTTTGTGTAGATAGAAGAACACCTTAGTGAATCACCTAGTGGAAGCCGACGATGGAGCATCATCATCGACCATATGTCATCACTCATCTAGTTGTGTGAACGGGAAACAATCTGGTAGGTACCCGCCTTTCTGGTCAATTAATCAGGTGTACGGTGTGAGGTAAAATAGTATCAAATTCTTGTTCTGGATATTATATATCTTTAAAATCTCAGCATGGCTCATTGGGTAGAAGTTACCGCTTACGGGAACTAGGGACACACTCACGCATGCACGCACGCGCACACGCACCCCACACCCCACACACACGCACCCCTGCTCTCTCTCTTGCTCTCTCTCTCTCTTGTTTGCTCTCTCTGGGTCTCTCCTGTTCTCTCTTTTGCTCTCTTGCTCTCTCTCTCCCTTGCTCTCTCTCTCTCTCTCTCCCTTGCTACCTCTCTTGACAAAGGGCAAAATGGCAGGAGGCCGAAACAGGGTTATGGGAAGCAGCCAGGGCGACCAAACGCAGGAATTGCTACACCAAGTACTGGAGAAATTCAGGAGGGAGATGAATGAAATGAGGATTACAATTAACAACCTGCAAAGTGAGCTGACATCAGCAAGGGGGGAGATCAAATCTCTCACAGCGAAAAATAAAGAGACCGAGCATCAGATTATCATCCAAAGGGAAGGTGGGAATGTTACAATGGAAGGAAATGCCTCTGTACCTGACACATTTGCGGACATATTGAAAAAGAGCTCAGAAGCAATGGCCACAGTGAGGGAGGTAGCCATGCAAGCTGCTACCTCACAAGAAGCAGCAAGGTGCACCACTCAACTGTTGGAGAGAAAGAGATCAGTGGTAGTTGTAGGCATCAAAGAACAGGAAGGATCCAACAGGCAAGAATGGAATGGCAAGGATAGAGAGGCAGTACATGGGCTACTGAAGGGGTTACAGATGGAAGAGGCTGCACACAACATTGAGAAGGTTTTCAGGTTGGGCTGGTACAACAGGGACAGAAACCGACTTGTAAAGGTGGTGTTTGCAAACGAAACCACGAAGGAGGATATTCTAGAAAAGAAGAGTCGTCTCCAACATGTGGAGGGATACAAACAAGTATCCTGCAGAGGGACAGGACGAAGGAGGAGAGAGCCAGGGCAGCAGAGGCAAGGAGGAAGCGCAGGGAGAGAGGAGCAAACCAGGAAATCACAGCCCAACACAGCAGTCCCAGAGACAAGAGGGGAACCCAAAACCAGCATCCCAGCAACACAGGGGGGGGGGGCAACACCACCAACCCCTCTGCATAGAAACCCTTCCTCCCCTCACCCTACCTGCCCCCACCCAACCCTCCCTCCCCCCCCCACCCCATTCTGACCCCGACACCCCATCCCATTCCATCATGTCCCCCCCCACCTTTCCCCCCAGTCCCCCTTCCCCCTTCATCCCATACCCTCCCTATTCCTCCTCCCCTCACCCCGTATCCTCCATGTCCCCCCTATCTCCTTAACCCACACCCTACCCGTCCCCCTTCCCTTAAACCCCCACCCCCCACCCAAAACCCTCTGCGACCCTGCAAACCACCTCACAGATCCTCTCACCCACGGAACAGCTTCCCACACCAGTAGAATACTCGCCAAGAAAGGGATATGTAAATGAACAGAAGAAAGTGAGCTTCAAGGCGATGTACACTAACATAGATGGGATTACAAATAAAACTAGTGAACTTGGAGAGTGGGCACTAGAAGAAAACCCAGACATAATAGCACTCACAGAAACAAAGCTAACGAAAATCATAACAAATGCAGTGTTTCCACAGGGCTACTATGGTGGAGAGGAGATAGAGAGAGAGAGAGAGAGGAGGGAGGTGGTGTGGCTTTGCTACTAAGAGAAGGTTGGAGTTTCGAAGAGATGGTAATTCAGAACTGTGAAGGTTCAGGGACTACATATCAGGCACCATTGCAACTGGAGGACAGAAAATTATAACAGTAGTCATATATAACCCCCCACCGAATGACAGAAGACCCAGACAGGAATATGATAGAAACAACATGGCCACCATCAATATAATAGAGAGAGCAGCTTCTGTGGCTAGCAGGAACGGATCCAGACTTCTAATCATGGGAGACTTCAACCATGGGAAGATAGATTGGGGGAACAGAGACCCACACGGAGGCCCAGACACATGGAGAGCTAAGCTGCTGGATGTGGCAACAAGAAACTTTCTAAGTCAACACGTCAAGGGACCGACAAGAATGAGAGGAGGGGATGAACCAGCCTTGCTTGATTTGATATTTACCCTAAATGAGTCGGATATAAGGGAAGTTAAGTTGGAAGCCCCTTGGGAATGAGTGATCATAGTGTATTGAGCTTTGAGTACCTGGTTGAGCTAGGAATTATCACCCCCAAAAAGAACTGGGAACCAAAGGGCTGGCGTACCGAAAGGGAAACTATGAGGAGATGAATAAATTCCTATGGGATATACATTGGGACACAGAACTCGGAACCAAGTCCGTACAAGACATGATGGACTATGTCACCCAAAAATGTCAGGAGGCTGTAAGCAGGTTTGTCCCAGCCCAACAGGAAAAAACAGAGAAGCAAAGGAAGAATCCGTGGTTTAATAGGGAATGTATGAAAGCAAAGGAGCTGAACAAAAGGGCATGGAGGAACTTCCGTAATAACAGAACACCAGAAAGTAGAGAGAGATACCAGAGAACCAGGAACGAGTATGTCAGTGTGAGAAGAGCAGCTGAGAAAAGGTATGAAAATGATATAGCTAATAAAGCCAAGACTGAACCAAAGCTACTACACAGTCACATCAGGAGGAAGACAACAGTGAAGGAACAGGTGATTAAACTTAGGGTGGGCGAGGACAGGTACACAGAGAATGACAAAGAGGTGTGTGAAGAACTCAACAAAAGGTTCCAGGAGGTCTTTACAATAGAACAGGGAGATATCACGGCGCTGGGAGAGGTGGCAGCAAACCAGGTGACCTTGGATAGGTTCGAAATTACAAGAGATGAGGTCAAAAAGCACCTATTGGAGCTGGATGTGAGAAAAGCTGTTGGGCCGGATGGAATCTCGCCATGGGTATTGAAAGAGTGTGCAGGAGCACTTTGCTTACCACTCTCCATAGTGTATAGTAAGTCACTGGAAACGGGGGACCTACCAGAAATATGGAAGACTGCTAATGTAGTACCAATATACAAAAAGGGTGACAGACAAGAGGCACTGAACTACAGGCCAGTGTCCTTAACTTGTATACCATGCAAGGTGATGGAGAAGATTGTGAGAAAAAACCTAGTAACACATCTGGAGAGAAGAGACTTCGTGACAACCCATCAACATGGGTTCAGGGAGGGTAAATCTTGCCTTACAGGCTTGATAGAATTCTACGATCAGGTGACAAGAATTAAGCAAGAAAGAGAAGGGTGGGCGGACTGCATTTTTTTGGACTGTCGGAAAGCCTTTGACACAGTACCCCATAAAAGGTTGATGCATAAGCTGGAGAAACAGGCAGGAGTAACAGGTAGGGCGCTCCAGTGGATAAGGGAGTACCTAAGCAATAGGAAGCAGAGAGTTACAGTGAGGGGTGAGACCTCAGACTGGCGTGAAGTCACCAGTGGAGTCCCACAGGGCTCTGTACTTGGACCTATCCTGTTTCTGATATACGTAAATGATCTCCCAGAGGGTATAGACTCATTCCTCTCAATGTTTGCTGACGACGCCAAAATTATGAGAAGGATTAAGACAGAGGAGGACAGCTTGAGACTTCAAGAAGACCTGGACAAGCTGCAGGAATGGTCGAACAAATGGCTGTTAGAGTTTAACCCAAGCAAATGTAATGTAATGAAGATAGGGGTAGGAAGCAGGAGACCAGATACAAGGTATCATTTGGGAGATGAAATACTTCAAGAGTCAGAGAGAGAGAGAAAGACCTGGGGGTTGATATCACGCCAGACCTGTCCCCTGAAGCTCATATCAAGAGGATAACATCAGCAGCATATGCCAGGTTGGCTAACATAAGAACGGCCTTTAGAAACTTGTGTAAGGAATCTTTCAGAACATTATATACCACATATGTCAGACCAATCCTGGAGTATGCGGCTCCAGCATGGAGTCCCTATCTAGTCAAGCATAAGACTAAACTGGAAAAGGTTCAAAGGTTTGCCACCAGACTAGTACCCGAGCTGAGAGGTATGAGCTACGAGGAGCGACTGCAGGAATTAAACCTCACTTCGTTGGAAGACAGAAGAGTTAGGGGGGACATGATCACCACATTCAAGATTCTCAGGGGAATCGACAGGGTTGATAAAGACAGGCTGTTTAACACAAGGGGCACACGCACTAGGGGACACAGGTGGAAACTGAGTGCCCAAATGAGCCACAGAGATATTAGAAAGAACTTTTTTAGTGTCAGAGTGGTTGACAAATGGAATGCATTAGGAAGCGATGTGGTGGAGGCTGACCCCATACACAGTTTCAAGTGTAGATATGATAGAGCCCATTAGGCTCAGGAAACTGTACACCTGTTGATTGACGGTTGAGAGGCGGGACCAAAGAGCCAGAGCTCAACCCCCGCAAGCACAACTAGGTGAGTACAACTAGGTGAGTACACAGGACCGTGTACACCCATGACCGTGTACACACAAGACCGTGTACACCCAGGACCGTGTACACACAGGACCGTGAACACACAGGACCGTGAACACACAGGACCGTGTACACACAGGACCGTGTACACCCAGGACCATGTACACACAGGACCGTGTACACACAGGACCGTGTACACACAGAACCGTGTACACCCAGGACCGTGTACACACAGGACCATGTACACCCAGGACCGTGTATACACAGGACCATGTACACACAGGACCGTGTTCACACAGGACCGTGTACACCCAGGACCATGTACACACAGGACCGTGTACTCACAGGACCGTGTACACACAGGACCCTGTACACACAGGACCATGTACACACAGGACCATGTACACACAGGACCGTGTACACACAGGACCGTGTACACACAGGACCGTGTACACACAGGACCGTGTACACCCAGGACCGTGTACACACAGGACCATGTACACACAGGACCATGTACACACAGGACCATGTACACACAGGACCATGTACACACAGGACCGTGTACACACAGGACCATGTACACACAGGACCATGTACACACAGGACCATGTACACACAGGACCGTGTACACACAGGACCATGTACACACAGGACCATGTACACACAGGACCATGTACACACAGGACCATGTACACACAGGACTATGTACACACAGGACCACGTACACACAGGACCGTGTACACACAGGACCATGTACACACAGGACCATGTACACACAGGACCGTGTACACACAGGACCACGTACACACAGGACCATGTACACACAGGACCATGTACACACAGGACCATGTACACACAGGACCATGTACACACAGGACCATGTACACACAGGACCACGTACACACAGGACCGTGTACACACAGGACCATGTACACACAGGACCGTGTACACACAGGACCACGTACACACAGGACCGTGTACACACAGGACCATGTACACACAGGACCGTGTACACACAGGACCATGTACACACAGGTCCGTGTACACACAGGACCATGTACACACAGGACCGTGTACACACGGACCACGACAAGTTCTTTCCCAAGAGGCAGACAAAAGGAGCTCCAGCATATTTCAACAATCCTAAGTATTGTAGTACAGGTTGATGATAGTGAGTGGTGTCCCAGAGAACATAAAGGTATAGTGCTTTTGAAAAATAGGTGAGATAACAGGAATGTGCCAAGGGAAGTGAAAAATTGGATAAAAAAAAGTTACCCCTAGTGTTTCCAGTGCAGAGAACGACATTCAAGATGGCCGCCGGCGGCAAGAGGAAATACAAAACAGAGCTTGATTTTGCTGGATTCAGTGAAGAAAGCATTGAGATAACCAGTCTATACAACAAGTTGGTAAAATTAGATGCTATAGTGACCTCTCATGTAGAAATAATTACTAAATTGAAAGAAAGTAATGATCATTTAAATAGCAAAGTTGTATGTCTTGAGGGTGTAGTGAAAGACTTGTGCAAGGATAAGATTCAATTGGAAACAAATTGCAAAGCAATGGAAGAAGAAAATATACTCTTAAAAATAGATTTGGAAGAAGTTAAAGTAAATTTATACATAAATGACTACAATAGGTTAGGTAAGGAATTTCAACAGGAGAAAAAGCTTTTGTCAGCACAGATGGAGGAAGTTACACTGGGAATAGAACAGTGCAAGAAAGATATGCAACTCACTTATGTACATGTGGCCAAGGAGAAGGAAAAATTGGAAGAAGCAGTAAAAGAAGCCCAACACTGCAGCAACCAGGATAAAACAAACATTAGGCTAGAAGTGAGGAAAGAATTGGCATCCAACCCGAAGTTGGTGCAAAACACAGTTGATCGGAGTAAGTCCCTGATCATTTTTGGCTGCAAAGAAAAGGAGATAACATCTAGGTAAGAAAGAGCTGTAGAAGAAGCAAAAGTAGTAGATAAAATTGTTGGCCTCGTGGAAGGTCTTACAACCATAGAGAATGTGTGCGACTACAGGAGAATAGGCAGATATGTAAAAGGGAAAGATCGACCTTTGAGGATCACCCTAAATGGTGCCAAACAGATGGAAGAAGTACTAAGGAATGCTAAAAAATTACGTAATGATGAGGATGGGAAAGTGTGGTCGTTAAGACGAGATCTTTCAAAAGAAGACAGAGAGAACCTGAAACTGAACCTCGCCGAAGCAAAACGTTTAAATGAGAGCAGGAATGAAGAAGAAATCAATTCTTTTTTTCTACAAAGTGATAGGGGTAGGCAGACCAGTAAAGTGGTACATAAAGGCAAACCAACAAAATCATTAGAGAAAGGGGGAGTGAAAAATAAGAGGAGGGGGAACAAGTTCCTGAAGATTGCATACACCAACATAGATGGAGTAAGGTCAAAGATACTGGAGTTAAGTGATATAATACAGCTGCAGACACCAGACATTGTTGCACTCACGGAGACAAAACTTGAAGATGTTATTTTAAATGAGGTCATATTCCCAAGGGGCTACTCAATTTGGAGACGGAACAGAAAAATCAGGAAAGGTGGTGGCGTTGCTGTGCTGGTGAAAGAACACCTAAAGGTGAACGAAATAATGACTGCCAATCCACAAGGAGTTGATATATTAGCACTAGAGATCTGCTATGAGGATGATAACTAATGATCATAAATGCATATAGTCCACCGCTAAGCAGCACATGGTCAAAAGAGGAGCTAGATATTAAACGAGAAGGTCTTATAACATAATGAGAGAGATCATAGCGAGAGCGGATAACGATAGTTCACGGCTGTTGATAGTCGGAGACTTCAACTTGAAATCCATAGACTGGGAAGCATATGAAGCTAAAACAGAAGATTTCTGGACCTGTAAATTTGTAGACCTCATCCTGGAAATATTCTTGTATCAACATGTTAAACAAGCTACGAGGATAGAGGAAGGGGACGTTCCCACCATGCTAGATTTGATATTTACCAGGAAGGAGGAAGAAATATATGACATTCAGTACCTTCCTCCCTTTGGGTAAAAGTGACCATGTCATTTTGGGAATAAAGTATGCAATGTGATATAATCTGGAAGAAAATATGACGGTCGATGCAATTGAAAAACCTAATTTTAGGAGAGGACATTATGGCAACCTTAGAAAATTTTTTAGTGAGTATAATTGGACAGACTTGTTGCTAGGCAAGGAAATGAATGAGATGTATGTCAAGTTTTGTGAAATATATGATAAAGGCACAAACAAATTTATACCAAAACAGAGAAGCAGAACTAGGAAACAAGATTGGTTCAACAGAAAGTGCGAGAGGGCCAGAGACCAAAAGACACAAAAATGGAATCAATGCAGAAAGAGGCCAAACCCCCAAACATACCAACGATACAAAGATGCGAGAAACAACTACACGGCAGTGAGGAGAGAGGTAGAAAGAAATTTTGAAAAAGGGATTGCAGACAAATGTAAAACAGAACCAGGTCTATTCTATAAATTCATAAACAACAAATTGCAGGTAAAGGATAATATTCAGAGGTTGAAAATGGGAAATAGATTCACAGAAAATGAAAAGGAAATGTGCGAAACATTAAACGAAGAGTTCCAAAGTGTGTTTGTACAAAATGAAATCTTCAGGAAACCAGATACAATAAGAATTCTAGAGAACAACATAGAGCACATAGAGGTGTCTAGAGACGAAGTGGAAAAAATGCTCAAGGAGCTAAATAAGAACAAAGCAGTTGGTCCAGATGGAGTTTCACCATGGGTTCTGAGAGAATGCGCACCTGAGCTCAGCATTCCTCTTCAACTGATTTTTCAGGCATCCCTGTTTACAGGAGTTGTAGCTGATGTGTGGAAAAAGGCTAACATAGTTCCAATCTACAAGAGTGGAAGCAGGGAAGACCCCCTTAATTATAGACCTGTATCATTGACAAGTGTAATAGTCAAAATACTGGAAAAAATAATTAAATCTAAATGGGTAGAACAACTGGAGAGAAATGATATAATATCAGACAGACAGTATAGTTTTCGATCTGGAAGATCCTGTGTATCGAATTTACTCAGTTTCTATGATCGAGCACCAGAGATATTACAGGAAAGAGATGGTTGGGTTGACTGCGTCTATCTGGACCTAAAAAAGGCTTTCGACAGAGTTCCACATAAGAGGTTGTTCTGGAAACTGGAAAATATTGGAGGAGTGACAGGTACACTTCTAACATGGATGAAAAATTTTCTGACTGATAGAAAAATGAGGGCTGTGATCAGAGGCAATGTATCGGACTGGAGAAATGTCACAAGTGGAGTACCACAGGGTTCAGTTCTTGCACCAGTGATGTTTATTGTCTACATAAATGATCTACCAGTTGGTATACAGAATTATATGAACATGTTTGCTGATGATGCTAAGATAATAGGAAGGATAAGAAACTTAGATGATTGTCATGCCCTTCAAGATGACCTGGACAAAATAAGTATATGGAGCACCACTTGGCAAATGGAATTTAATGTTAATAAATGCCATGTTATGGAATGTGGAATAGGAGAACACAGACCCCACACAACCTATATATTATGTGAGAAATCTTTAAAGAATTCTGATAAAGAAAGAGAACTAGGGGGGGTTCTAGATAGAAAACTATCACCTGAGGACCACATAAAGAATATTGTGCGAGGAGCCTATGCCACGCTTTCTAACTTCAGAATTGCTTTTAAATATGGATGGCGATATACTAAGAAATTGTTCACTGACTTTGTTTAGGCAAAGCTAGAATATGCAGCGGTTGTGTGGTGCATATCTTAAGAAGACCATCAACAAAATGGAAAAGGTGCAAAGACATGCTATAAGTGGCTCCCAGAACTGAGGGCAAGAGCTACGAGGAGAGGTTGAGGCATTAAATATGCCAAAACTAGAAGACAGAAGAAAAAGAGGTGATATGATCACTACATACAAAATAGTAACAGGAGTGATAAAATCGATAGGGAGATTCCTGAGACTGGAACTTTACGAACAAGAGGGTAATAGATATAAACTAGCTAAACACA
>WNGS01165523.1:4537147-4547656 GCA_020271785.1 Procambarus virginalis
TTATAGTGACCTTAACACATTCAGGGGCTGGCCTGGGTAATTTATGTGACCTTAACACATTCAGAGGCTGGCCTGGGTAAGTTATAGTGACCTTAACACATTCAAGGGCTGGCCTGGGTAAGTTATAGTGACCTTAACACATTCAGAGGCTGGTCTGGGTAAGTTATAGTGACCTTAACACATTCAGAGGCTGGCCTGGGTAAGTTATAGTGACCTTAGCACATTCAGAGGTGGCCTGGGTAAGTTATAGTGACCTTAACACATTCAGAGGCTGGTCTGGGTAAGTTATAGTGACCTTAACACATTCAGAGGCTGGTCTGGGTAAGTTATAGTGACCTCTAACCTAACCTAAACTTTCTTAACCTAACCTAAACTATCACAACTAAGTCATTAATTATGGCCTTAATATAACATAATAATAATAATTCAAATAAACTAAATTGAAACAGTTTATTGAAAATATAGAAAATTACTCGGCCTATTAGACAAATCGAGCCTTGCATAGTAGGCCGAGAAGTGCATTCTGGCTACTAGGTACGATATATATATATATATATAGATATATATATATATATATATAATATATATATATATATATATATATATATATATATATATATATATCTGAATCTGAATTCTAGATTGTAGAATTCTAACTAGATTGTATCTAGTCCTGGGGACCATTCAGGCTTGTTCGCATATATTATATATATATATATATATATATATATATATATATATATATATATATATTATATATATATATATGCGAACAAGCCTTAATGGTCCCCAGGACTATATACGACTGAAAACTCACACCCCAGAAGTGACTCTAACCCATACTGCCAGGAGCAACGCAAATGGTATCTACAGGACGCCTTAATCCGCTTGACCATCACGACCGGATATAAGGTCGTGCGTGGTGGTCATAAGGTGGCGTGCGTGGCAGTCTCCGTGGTGTAGTGGTAAGACACTCGCCTGGCGTTCCGCGAGCGCTATGTCATGGGTTCGTATCCTGGCCGGGGAGGATTTACTGGGCGCAATTCCTTAACTGTAGCCTCTGTTTAACGCAACAGTAAAATGTGTACTTGGATGAAAAACGATTCTTCGCGGCGGGGATCGTATTCCAGGGACCTGCCCGAAACGCTACACGTACTAGTGGCTGTACAAGAATGTAACAACTCTTGTATATATCTCAAAAAAAAAAAAAAAAAAAAAGGAAGTGATAGCCGAAGCTATTTGAACCACTTCCCCGCCGGCACTCGGATGGTAATCTTGGGCATTGCATTTTATCAAATCACCTAAAATTCTTTGGGGCACACGTGAGGAACACAAATGCGAACAAGCCTGAATGGTCCCCAGGACTATATGCGACTGAAAACTCACACCCCAGAAGTGACTCGAACCCATACTGCCAGGAGCAACGCTTCTGACTTCTGAATCTTCTGATTTAGGGCTTCTATCCCTCTAACTATTTTCTTAGCATCAGGGCTTAGCTGAAAGAGGAGTTCTCCAAAAGTCATTTTCGTAATTTCAAGGTGAAGAAAAGAAGTGAATTACTATAGAATGTATTACACTTATTTAACGTTTCGAATCTTCGTGGTTGATTCTCAAGTGAAAAGAATTTTAAAAACTGGTTGATTTATACCTGCACTGGGTCAGGTGATAAGACAATAAAGGTGAAAACATGAGGGATACGTAAGGGATAATTGGGGGGGGGGTGAAACATAAGATCATAAGAATAGAGGTAACTGCGGAAGGCCTATTGGCCCATACGAGGCAGCTCCTATCTACATACTGTTGGGATCGAACTGTCGACAACCCAACACATTAAAATTTGATTTGTTCTGAGCGTTTCCTTAAATTTCTGTGTAATATAACGGGGTATATTTACTTTATCAGGTGTCAGCCTCAGCCGGACCTATTGTCAGGTGCGACACACTTTGTGCTGAGGTCTGACAAAGGACAATAAATAAGTTTATCTAAAAGCTTCATCATGGATATATTCAGCTATATCGCAAACACAAGAGTGTACATTATATACACTATATAACATGTCTATATATATGGAGGCATTGTACATAAGTACGGTTATATATATATATTGAGAGAGAGATACTAGGACCACGCAACGAGGTCCTCTTCCTTCGTGACGGTGGAGCACACTAACAGATGGGTCGGTTTTCTTCCTTCGTGAGGGTGGAGCACACTAACAGATGGGTCAGTTGGTCACACATCCGACAACGACGACAGCATGTTGACTGAATGGAGGAGAGTAGATGTCTGTCTCTCCACCTGCTCCGATGAGCCCTCATTACCTCGCCCGGTGCTTCTGATTGGCTAACAAATTCCCGCCACCGGACGAGGCACATCGTGCTGACCGTTAACGACCGGCATGGTCGTTAACCTTGTTCTTCCTGTAATAATGAATGTATTACTATTAAATCGCCGTGCCTTTATGCGACGAAATAACACGATACGGTATATCGTAACACTCCTCCCCCTTAAAAGAGTGTTATTTCGGAACATCCACACTAATTTTCTCTACCGAATGTAGCACTATTCCTTTTTCGTCCCTCCTACAAAGATTTAACTTATTATAATAATGACATGTCTTATCCGACATACCTTATTTTGTAGACATGGTGCCGTACCTACTGACCACTGATCTTTGGCGTACAGGATCTCTTTTGCCTCCAACTGCACACGAAATCTGTTTTAACAACAAATTATCTTTATAAGCATATACAAAAAATTACATAGGTACGTTTTCTGAAACACACCGCTTTGGACGGTGTGGCTGATGCACAAGTACTTTCCTGAGGTCTACCGTCTTTCATCACTTCACTATTTTCTTAGTTCCTTTTCTAAAACGTCTTAATTCACGCTGTCTACTGTTTTCTTTATACCATGCTGCGGGATAATGCGTCAGCCATTACGTTTTCCTTTCCTTTAATGTGTACTATATTTAAGTTATAGTCTTGTAATATCAGAGCCCACCTGGTTAGGCGCTGATTGGTATTCTTCATTTTATTAAAAATACGAGGGGGTTATGATCTGTGAAGACCGTAACAGGTCCTATGCCCGCTCCCACGTATACCTCAAAATACTGTAGCGCCATTACCAAGGCTAAGGTTTCCTTTTCTACGGTACTATACGCTCGTTGATTTGGTAAAAATTTCCTAGAGAAATAGGACACTGGTTTACAAGTTCCATTATGGTCCTGCGTCAAAACAGCGCCCGCACCTACATCACTAGCATCGACAAAGAGTGAAAATGGCTTCTGAAAATCGGGTGAAACCAATACAGGGGCTTCTGTTAGCAATGATTTCGTTTTATTAAACGATTCTTGACAGGCTTCGTCCCACTGCCACTTCTTATGCTTCGCTAAAAGTCCTGTTAATGGTGCTGCAATGGTTGCAAAATTTCTGCAGAATTTTCTATAGTACCCCACCATGCCTAGGTACCTGAGTAAATCTCTTCTCCCTCTAGGCACAGGGTACTTATCTATGGCTTCAACTTTTTGTCTGACAGGGGCAACCTCCCCTTGTCCTACGATGTATCCAAGATATTGTAATTTTGCTTTACCGAATTCACTTTTTGGGAGATTAACAGTCAGATTTACCTCATCCAATTTATCAAACAACTCTTTTAGTTGATGAAGGTGTTCTTCCCACGAGTGTGAATACACTATGATGTCATCAATATAAACTGTACAACCTACCATTCCTTGTAGGATTTTATTCATGGCTCTCTGGAAACAACTTCCACTATTTTTCATACCGAATGGTAGTACTTTATATTGATAAAGACCGTCAGGTGTCACAAAGGCAGAGATTCTCTTGGCACTCTCTGAGAGGGGTATCTGATAGTACCCTTTCAGAAGGTCAATTTTAGATACGAACTGGGCGTGTCCTATTTGGTCGATACAATCCTCAATTCGAGGAATTGGGTACGAGTCTGTGACAGTGACCGAATTCACCTTTCTGTAATCCGTGCACAACCTATGTGTGCCATCTGGCTTTTTCACCAGTAGACAAGGTGAGCTCCAATCACTGTCGCTCAATTCTGCTAGATCGTTATCCAATAGATATTGTACCTCGCGTCGCATAATCTCTCTCTTCTCAGGATTTACTCTATAAGGATGTTGCTTTATTGGGCGAGCTTCTCCTACATTTACCTCGTGCGTAATTTCGCGGTGTCGTCGTGGTACGTCCGAGAATAGTGATATGTATTTTATGAGAATCTCCTCTATGTCCTGCCTTCTTTGATCATTTAAGTATGTCAAGTGTTCATTTATATCTCGTAACCACTGAGAATTAGAGATTCGGGCTCCGTCTGCTCTTTCTAGCCTCTTTTAATTCTGTAAACTCGTTGGAAACTACACACATAACAGCAGTGTCTAGTTGCCCATCCTCATCTCTATCCCAATACCTTTTCATTAAGTTTACGTGACATATCTGGGATTTTCTTGGTCTGTCAGGCATGTGTATTACGTAAGTCAAATCACCAAGTCTCTTCTTGACCATATAGGGTCCACAAAATTTTGAATTATTTACCGTCCCTTTTACCGGTAGATAGACCAATACCTTATCACCTACGTTAAAACTTCTCTTTTTGGTACCTTTGTTGTAATATCTTGCCATGTTTGTTTGTGACATTTTCAAGTTTTGCCTCGCCAACTCTCGCGCCCTGGACAATCTACATTTAAACTTCTGAACATACGTTTCCATATTATCTCTTGAACCTTCAGATGTTAGCCGATCCTTCAACATAACTATCGGACTTCTCACCGTATGCCCATATACTAATTGAAATGGTGTCATGCCTAAGGACTCTACTACCGAATCCCTGATAGCAAACATTATTGGGGCGATGGCCTCGTCCCACTGAGCTCCTTGCTCAGCACAATAAATTCGCAAAAGGCTCTTCATAGTGCCATGAAAACGTTCAATGGCCCCTTGAGATTGGGGATGGTAAGGAGATGACCTAACCTGTTTCACGTCCCAATCCTTCATTGTCTTACGGAACAGCTTTGATTGAAAATTACTGCCCAAATCGGATTGCAAAACCTTCGGCATTCCTACCCACGAAAAATATTGCTGTAACCTGTCAAGCAATATTCTGGAGGTTATCTTTCGCACGGGAAATGCCTCGGGAAAACGAGTCGCTGAGCACATGATGGTAAATAAGTATTCGTTCCCTTTTCTTGTTCTGGGTAGGGGACCTACGCAATCCACTATGATCCTTTCAAAAGGTTCCCCAAATGCTGGAATTGGCTTTAGTTGGGCTCTAGGAAGCGCTGGAGCAGGTTTTCCCGCTCTCTGACAGGATAAACAAGTTCTGCAATACCTTTTTACGTCGGCAGCCATACCGGGCCAATAAAAATGCTCTTTTATTTTCCTAAGTGTCTTATGGACACCTAGATGTCCCGCCATTTCTAATGCATGGGCAACTTCCAATACAGAGTTCCTATAACTTTTAGGTACAATCACTTGATCCTTTTCAACCCAGTCTTTGTCAGCTGGCGCATGGTCTGATCGCCATTTTCGCATCAAAACCCCGTCGTCCAGGTAATAGTAAGTGGGTGACGTGATACAAGCATTTCCTCCCTTTGCTTCCTTGATATATTTCTCAAATTCTAATTTCTGGGCAGCTATAAAATCTGGTTTGCTTACCTTTATGTGGGATGGTAATTGTGGTCTTACTTCCACTCTCGCTGTACTTGGTGCTGTACGTTCCTCGAACAAATCCTTTAGGCCAAAATCCACCTCTTCCTCCTCTGCAGAAGATACGTCCATCCTCTCTGGCACATCTCTTAGTCGAGCACTCTGCGCTCGGGTTACGACACAGGCCGGATATACTTCCATTTGATCATCTTCCGAGGGATCATCCAGAATACTGGCGAGTGTTATGTTATCACACTTCTCATCTTCCAAATTGTTTTGATGTCCGGTTGGTGTATCACTGCACAGTACCTCTGGCAATACACTTGAACCACACAAATCGTTACCCAAGATGACATGTACTCCAGGAATGGGTATGTCCGAGCACACTCCTAACATCACTTCATCTGTAAAGTAATCAGAGGTTAGCTTTACTGTACACACAGGTATGTCCATCTCTGAATTTATACCCCGTACCTTAATTATTTGTCCGTTTATACAAGATGTGTACTCAGGAATCAGGCTTTTCAGTATTAAGCTCTGATTCGCTCCTGTGTCACGTAATATTTTGACTGGTTGGTCAGGCTGACCCCCAATACTCACCATGCCTTTGCTAATGAAAGGGTTATATCCTTTCGTAACGAACGTCATCACCTGGGGCAATTCCTCCTGTAAACTTTTATAAGGACGACTGTATTTACTTACTGTGAGGGACACCACTCTCCTGCCTTGCCTACACTCTCTACTTAAGTGTCCAGGCTTGTTGCATGTGTAGCATATTACCTGAGACGGGAAACCTCGTCCTCTCGAACCACGTTGTCCGTTATAATAGGAATCGCCACGTCTCCATTGTCCTGTACCTCGATTTCTAGATGATGATGTACTTCCTCCTTGACCCTCGAATGCGTCACCTCCCGACGGAGAAAATTCCACATACCCCTGACTTTGTCTGGCTATCGATTTGCCAGTATATCCACGACCATCTCCACTGTTCCACGTATACTGTCTTTTACTACCCTGCAACTTTGTGTGACCTTTTTCTTTATGTTCTTGGAGACTTCTGTAAGCTTCCGTAATTACATCTGCTTTGTCCGCTGCTTCTAAGAGTGTTTTTATTCCTGCTTCTTGAACCTTAAACCTGGTGTCTGGAGTCACCATCTCCAAGAATTTTTCCATTAACATCAATTGTTTCAAGTCTTCGAAAGATTCTACCTTTTCGGAACCCATCCATCTTTGGAATCTACGTTCCAAATCTCTGGCTGTTTCAGCATATGTGCTCCTCTGTGTTTTTACCATTTCTCTGAACCGCTTCCGGTAAGCTTCAGGTGTCAGTAGAAATGATCTTAATACGCTGTTTTTCACCGTCCAGTAATTTTTACAATCTTCTAGAGAGAGCTGTGTATAGGCCTCTCTCGCCGCCCCAGTCAATCTTATTTGCACCAATTGGGCCCAATCCTCCTCTGGCCACTGCTTTAGTGTAGCAACTTTTTCAAAATGCTCAAAAAAAGACTCCGACTCTTCTGGACAAAATTGTGGAACCTCCTTTTCACGTGCCTTGTGATGCAGGCATAGGTATGCTCTCCGAGGGTCCCTCTCGCCCTCGCCTCTGAGCAGCCACAAATTTATTTGCTTCGATTTCCATTTGCTTCGTTTTTTCCTTTTCTAATTCTACACGCGTTTTTTGCTCGCTCTCAAGTCGCACTTTCTCGCTCTCAAGTCGCAATTTTTCTTGTTCACTCTCAAATCGCATTTTTTCTTGCTCCAATCTCAGTTTCTCCAATTCAAACTGTCTCTCTTCCCTCTTAATTTGAGCTTCCAGTTTCAAACGTTCCAATTCATATTCTAAACTTCCACTCCTATGAGACGTATTAGAAGATACTTCATTATCTGGATCCCCACTTTCCTTTGCACGCACATCTAATCCTACCGCTCCTACGTCTTCGCGTCTAGACCTTACTTTATTTCCAAGTTCTTGTCTCATATAGACCACTTTAGTCGACACTAGTTCTATCTCATAGTGTTCGGCGATTTGCTTCAGCTGTTCTTTCGTACAGCTCTCCAAAATCAATGGGTCCTCTTTTGTTATAAATTCTTGGACACGATCCATGACGAAAACTTTAACTGGCTGGATATCTAGACAACTAGCAATGGGTGCTACAAGTGTACACAGTGTGTCTTGCTCAAAACACTCCCGGACAGGCCCCCATATGTGTTGGGATCGAACTGTCGACAACCCAACACATTAAAATTTGATTTGTTCTGAGCGTTTCCTTAAATTTCTGTGTAATATAACGGGGTATATTTACTTTATCAGGTGTCAGCCTCAGCCGGACCTATTGTCAGGTGCGACACACTTTGTGCTGAGGTCTGACAAAGGACAATAAATAAGTTTATCTAAAAGCTTCATCATGGATATATTCAGCTATATCGCAAACACAAGAGTGTACATTATATACACTATATAACATGTCTATATATATGGAGGCATTGTACATAAGTACGGTTATATATATATATTGAGAGAGAGATAATAGGACCACGCAACGAGGTCCTCTTCCTTCGTGACGGTGGAGCACACTAACAGATGGGTCTGTTTTTCTTCCTTCGTGAGGGTGGAGCACACTTAACAGATGGGTTAGTTGGTCACACATCCGACAACGCCGACAGCATGTTGACTGAATGGAGGAGAGTAGATGTCTGTCTCTCCACCTGCTCCGATGAGCCCTCATTACCTCGCCCGGTGCTTCTGATTGGCTAACAAATTCCCGCCACCGGACGAGGCACATCGTGCTGACCGTTAACGACTTCCATGGTCGTTAACCTTGTTCTTCCTGTAATAATGAATGTATTACTATTAAATCGCCGTGCCTTTATGCGACGAAATAACACGATACGGTATATCGTAACACATACAAAGATAAATCAGGTGTAATTGCTGTTATGTTGAACAGTGTCTTCTGTGTTGGCATCGTTATGTTCTGGTCTTGTACTTACTCTCATGGTGGGTAGAGTAAATAGTTCCGTCATTTGGGTGTTCATGGTAGGTTGTTCTATTCTTATGTGAATTGCTTCAATTCACATAAAACTTCCTTTAATCACAAAAACTTCCCCGTCCCATCCCAAATCCTTATCCTAATCCCTTCCAAGTGCTATGCAGTCATAATGGCTTGGAGCTTTCTCTTGATAATTCTCTCTCTTTCTCTCTCTAGTCTTTTTCCTCCTGACTTCGATCTCATTAAACGTTTCCGTGTCATCTGCCCTTCTCTTCCTTACTTCTATGGTCTACCTAAGACTCATAAACCTAGTGATCCTCTTCGTCCTATTGTTTCTTCACGGTGCTCTGTCAGCTATCCTCTTGCCTTCTGGCTCGCTAAAACTCTGACGCCTTACCTTGGCACTTTTTCTGCTGCCCACCTTCGTCACTCTCAGGACTTCATAGAAAGACTGCACCTGCAGCCCTCCAGTAAGATGCTTAGTCTTGATGTCGACTCTCTGTTCACTAATATTCCCCTCGATGACGTTCTCTCTTTCCTTAGACAGAAGGCGACTGAGGGCCTTCTTCCTCTCCCGTTTCCCACTGACGTTTTCCTCGAACTCATTAGACGCTGTGTTGACTCTAACTCTTTCTCTTTCAACGGTAATTATTACACTCAAACTTTCTGTGTCGCTATGGGTTCCCCTCTCTCCTGTTCTTGTCAATTTCTACATGGAATACTTTGAAACTGTTCTTCTTCCTTCTATTGATACTCGTCCTTCTCTCTGGCTTCGCTATGTTGATGACATTTTTGCCTTATGGCCTTATGACCTAAAGGTCTTAATTAATCTTTATCAGCCTTTCCTCTCCTCTCTTAACAGTCCGGCTCCTTCCATCCATTTTGTTATGGGGGGCAGGTGGTTGTACTGAGAGGTTCAATAATGAAAATCACAGGAGTTCTTAAAATAGTGGAAATAGGTAGAACCGGCCCCCAGGGAAGAATGTTCCCAGCAATGAATACTTGTTTGGCTAGATTAACGTCTGCTGTCTAAGGTAGTCACCAACTCCACTCTAAACAGAATGAAAAGATACTCCTAGCTTTTCCTTATTTATTAAACCCTCTAATAACTCCCCATGTACATAAACACAATAAATCACTTTACCACTCTACCTTACATTAAATACCTTGGTCCACATAAGCAGGATGCAAGATTTACAATGGCAACAAGCGGTAAAGACTACTTTCCAGAAGGGCACTTGTATCAAAGGTATCACAGACTGAAGCCCACAGTTTCACTAGTCACCTAGAGTACACTTAGAGATACCAAAGCACTGGCTTAGAATACACCTAAATAAACACACACCTAGCCAATAACACGGTAATAAACAGAAAGATACTTAGCTTGTATAACAAACACAGAATAAGGTAAGAGAAGAGAGAAGGAGGAGGAAAACAGAGCCCACAGGGAAGATTTAGACACCACAGCAGCCAGAACCAGAGAGAAGGAAGACCACAGTCTACCGAGCTCTCTAAGTATGCTGCCGGGAAGACAACCTAACTGATCGTGCAGCCTCAATCATTACAAGTCTTCACCGACCTTCATTACTAGTTACTTTAACAATTCTAAGAATAGCTGATAACTAGGACACTATTATATTTAATAATCAACAAGCTCAGAGTCTGAATGTTCTGTGAGAACCAAGATTTGTCTTACGTCTGGCAAGGAAGACGGAACAAAGGTTCACCTAGAAATTCAGGATCAATGAATGTAAATGTTATTGTTAATTAAATATCCTTCTCACATGATCCAGTCCTATCAATTAATGTATAGTAATTATTTAGAGATCAAATTGACCTCTGGTTTCCAA
>WNGS01165523.1:4548656-4559134 GCA_020271785.1 Procambarus virginalis
GGTATCCAAGCCTGATGCAATGTAAGTGTACTTCTGTTGCTCACTTTTCCTTTCATCAAACTAAGTGGTTCGTAGTTGGTTTAATTCTTGTACCAACCCGCAGATCCTGATGTTACAACTGCTGTGTTGTGGTCGCTTTACATCTTTTGCATTGCTCTGTTTCTAATACTTTCTTAATCTGTGATTTCTTCTCTTAGTTGCAAGTTTTGCAGCTTCGTCTGCAGTGTCATTTCCTATTATTCTCACATGACTTGGCACCCAGTTGATAAGTACACGTGAGCCTTGTCGTTTGAGTGTTGCATTAATGATATGACATTTGTGATCAGATGTATGTCATCACATATGTGTTCTTGTTGCAATGTTTCATGGCTGTTCTTGAATCTGTATGTATGATAACATGTTGTAGGTGTTTAGCAAGAGCATGTTCCAAAGCCTTTTGAATGGCTTGCATCTCTTTTCGTAAAGTCGAACACCTATTTGAGAGCCTGCAACTATTTACAAAGTTTCCTGCTTTAACTGCAGCTCCGGTTTCTTGTCCCCTGCTGGTCTACTGATCCATCTGTGAAGTAAGTAAAGCTGTCAGATGCCAAGTTTGCTGCTATATGCATCTGTGCAATGTTACGTAGCAGATGAGGATTTGTTCTTTTTTTCCTTCAATAACCATAATCTTAAAGCCTGCTGGAGGAGATTCCCAAGGGGCTTGCATAAACAAAGTCCGCATGTAGAGGAGACAGGTGAGAGGGGAATGGTGGGGAGGACGTGGGGACAGCAACGCGTGGCCGCGTTACTTGTCTATATAAATAAAAATGGAAATGTTCGTTTGTTCAAAATCGCTAATCTCCGAAAGGTCTTCACCGATTGCCTTGAAATTTTTACACATTGTTCCATTCGCATCTGAGCGGGTTTTTATATACATACTATATAGATGTCACGTCTGTGACGAGAAAAAACATGCGTTTTTGAAATGCTGTGTTTTTCGTGTGTTTTTCAAGTGAGGGAAATCTTCGAAACCTCTTTACCGATTGGTTTGGAATCGTGACACAACATTGCATTCAGCTAAGCGAGTGTTTTTATATAGTTTGAATATATATGCCTCAAACGTGACAGGAAATACATGTTTTTTTTAACAGCTCCATTTGTAGGACGTATGAGCAACACGAGCTGTAATCTCCACAAGTTTTTCACCGATTGCTTTGAAATTTTGACACAACGTTTCTTTCAAATACGTGCGTGTTTTGATAAGCCTACTATTTAGAAGCCACACCTGTGACAGGTGAAAACGTGCATTTTTTAAAAAACAGCGCCATCTGTTGCACGTAAGAGCAACATTCGATACACAAAATATGTTATGGTTCCATTTCATTGTTTCCAATTGCATTGATATATTGAATTTTCATAGATTTTTATTTATTTTCATTTTGATTTAATTATTTTGTGTGACGTTGCATTGGAATTGAGCTGTGTTATTTACCATACCGTTCATTTCGTTGGTATAGCTTATTTGTTTCTATTTTAATTGATTTTCATTTCGTTGTTTTAACTTTTCTTCTTATTTTTCAGTGCAAATGGTGGTGAAATTGAGCTGTGTCGATTGACCTGCGTTGGAATTGAAAATTTTCGTTAGTATTTTTGGTTTTGGTTTTGATAACAAGAAAATGAACAACACGTTTATTTCACCGCTGCAAATGTGCAACAAACAGGTATGAATCCACCGACTTCAACGTTACTGCTTTTTCACGTTATGTCCATATGACGCGTTTGCGAAAACACTGCTGTATGTAGAAGTGCCTACGTATTACACGTGGAATGCCGGTAGAAAATCATTTGAACGACGTAATCGAGGAGAGCGAGTCGACGGACAACCTAGCATATTCAAACCATCTAAGATAGGCAGACTCTACACCGTGCATTCCAATCAAGATGAATGCTTATTTTTTCACAAGCTGTTGGTAAATGTGCTCGGTCCAACGTCTTTCCAGCCATTGAGATTTGTTAGCGGCGTATTACATGCCACTTTCCGTAGTGCGTGTCAAGCTCTGAAATTATTGGAGAACAACCGACACTGGGATGTATGCATTAACGACGCGTCCAATACGTCACATCCAAATCAAATTCGGGCATTGTTTTCAATCATATTGACCACAGGCTCTCCTTCATCTCCAACAGAGTATGGGAGAAACACAAATCGCACATGGCTGAAGATATTGTCCGTCGAATATGCAAGGAAAATTCAAATATGAACATTATTTTCACAGCAGAAATCTACAACGAAGCGTTGATAATGATTGAAGATTTGTTCTTAGAAATCATGAACAAAATTCTCAATCAATTGAGAATGCCATCACCGAATCGATCTGCTGTTGCTTCGTTCGATGTAGAATTGCGTCGTGAACAAAATTACAACACGGGTGATCTGTTATCGAATGTGCAATCAAATATTCATGAGCGAAAAGGCATTTACAATATAATAATTCAAACTGTCAGTAACGGGTTTGGAGAAATCTTCTTAGATGCGCCAGGAGGAACTGTAAAACCTTTCTAATTAGATTCATTTTGGCAGCATTTCGATTCCAAAATAGCATAACCTTAGCTCTTGCATTGTCCGGAATAGCTGGGACATTGCTACCAGGTGGAAGAACTGCTACTTCGGCTTTGAAATTGCCATCGAACATGCAATTCATTGAAACTCCCACGTGCAACATTTCCAAAGCATCTTGCATGGGAAAAGTTATGGTGAAATGTAAACTTATTTTTTGGGATGAATGCACAATGGCTCACAAAAAATCGCTCGAGGCTCTTGATCAATCATTGCAAGATTTGCCTAGAAACATCAAATCATTTGGGAACACATTAATATTGCTTGCATGAGATTTCAAGCAAACATTACCTGTAATTCCTCGATCGACACTAGTGGATGAAATAAATGCTTGCCTGAAATACTCTACTTTTTGGCGCCACGTAAAGATGCTAAAATTGACTACATATTTGCGTGTCCAACTGCAAGGCAACTCATCAGCTGAGATATTTTCAAATCAATTTCTGGAAATTGGGAACGTAAACGTGCTGGTTGATCTGATCGCAGGACGAATTATATTGCCTAACAACTTTTACAATTTAGTGACGTCAAAAAAAGATTTATTTTTTATTTTTTTTATTTTTACATGTCAGCATGCAAGTTAAATACAATAAAACAACAAAATGAAACATAACAATAAAAAGCAAGATACTGCCGGCCAGAAGGACCGACAGGACAACAATTACCAAAACTGGAGACGGTTACAGTAAATACAGGAGAAAAACACATCAAGATACAAAACAGAAAATAATTACAAACAAGAAAGCAATGCAAGCAAAACAAGAAAACATAGCAACAATTTAAAACAGTATAGCAGTATAAAACAAAACATACAGAAGTGCCGGCCTGAAGGACCGACAACAAAGCACATCAGTATGAACATCATGAAATATAACAAGAAATCACATCATACAACACGCCATAAACAAACAAAAGAAAATAAAAAAAAATCACAACACTTAAAGCAGGAAGAAAACACACAGGGCAAGGTAACAACACAAAAACACATAATAATAAAAAAGCACATAATTAGGAAATCACCGGATATACTTACCGAAAAGAAGATCGAGGGAACCGTACATTGAACGCCTCCCAGCGCAACCACTGCTATGGGCCTGGACCATCCACCGGGGACGCCATTTCATCCGGATCCTTGGCAACAAACACCCGCAAAAGGGGACCCAGATGGTATCACTCCTGAGGCGAGTGACCGGCACACGCTCCCACACCAAGGGAATCACCCCATCATGAAAGTCCCGTATATCGGTGCCCACCTCAGGGGCACCAGTGCCCATGGGCACACCATCGGACGACTGCCGGGAAACCGAGTGGCGCGCATCCTTCTGTAAGGTCACCACCAGGCCACGCCCAACACCAGCATCCCCACCATCCCTGGCAGCAGAGGCCACCACTCCCCACCGCGGAGAGTCCTCTGGTGGAGAAAGAGCAGAATGCACACTCGAGTCATGGACACCATCGCCAGCAGGCACATGGACCTCTGCCACCACTAACCGCAGAGCCATCAACACATCCGGATCCACGCCGTCCACACCCGAAGAGTCACAGTCACTAAATTCTCCAACATCGGCCCAGGCAGACAACGAATGCCTGGAACGTTTGGGCTCCGGCCGGAGATCGTCAGAGCTGGAAGTGGACCCATAAACACGGGCACCACTAGCCGGACGAACCGACGCCCGACGCAGAACGGCAGCAGCCTCTACCACAGGGGGAACCGGACCACACACAGCAGGAGGCTCCACAGCCACCCCAGCACCCAGCACAGCCGGGACCTGAGGTGAGGATGCAGGGCCAGGCGCAGCAGCTGAAGATGAGTGAGAAGACAGCGACGCCTCACAGGGAGCACCAGGAAGGCCCATGGGAGCAGCAGGGCCAGTGACAGGAGCAGGAGAATCATCGGACGGCACCGCAACATCCGGAGGAGGGTCTGCGACAACCGGGGTAACATCGGGCAATGCTGGGGGAGCCTCATCAGCCAACGGGACGTTCACGTCCTCACCCCCAGAGTCCTCCTCCAGAGGGAGTGGCGGGAAATCCTCTTCCCAGAACAAGTTGACAGGAGCAACTGGAGCCGCAGTGCACCCGGCAGCCTGATGCCCCAACAGGCCACAACGGAAACAGGTACGGGGTTGCCGGGCATAGTACACCCGGACGTAGTAACCCATAAGCCGGACAGAAGACGGAATATCCGACCGCAGGCGCATCCCCAAGGTGCGAATGTTCGTCCGCCTACCTGCATACCTCCCTGAGGAGAGCGTGTTCACCCGCACACTGACGACCTCTCCAAACCTCTGAAAGTAACGTCGGAGGAGGTCCTCTGGAAACTCAAGGGGAGCTCCATGCACACTGACATAAGTCAGGGCACCACTACGGTCCGAGATGGACACAGAGCCGGCACCACCCGGCAACGGCAACAAACGCCCCTCATAACATCAGAGGAAGTCACGGTACTCCTCCTCCCTCATGAACTTGAGAACAACCCGAGGGTAGTTACAAGCTCAACACCGTAGATGGCCATTACAGGGACGGAGCATTTCGCACATAACCATCTCGATGTCTGCATATCCAGCACGACCAGTTAACTCCAGGCCCATGGAGTTCACTCGCACAACAGGGGAAAGATGGCCTCCCATGGCAAGCTCGTCACGTCAACACACAGCCAGGCAGCAACAGCAGGGGGGAAGGGGGCAGAAACGCCCACACCCCCTGGCGACGAGATCGGCAAACACCCCAACTACCAGAGGCCAGGCAACACGTCTGCACCTCACAGCAGCTCCAGGTGGACTCCAAAAGAAGAATTGGTTGAAAAAGTATTTCCCAATATTCAAACCAATTATAAGAATCACGATTGACTGAGTGAACAAGCTGTTCTTGCGGCCAAGAACAAAGACGTCTAAGTACTTGACAATATTATTCATTCTAACATACAAAGCGAGGTAGTCACATGCAAGTTCGTCGACACTGTTGAGGAAGCAGATGAAACAGTTAAATACTCAACAGAATTTTTTAATTCACTCGATCTGCAAGGGATAAAACCGCACGGACTTCAATTGAAACTTGGCGTGGCAATTATCATGTTACGAAATATCAATCAGCGAAAGTTTAGCACCAGCACACGGCTTGTTGTAAAAAATTATTCAGCAACATCGTAGAAACAACAATCTTGACAGGACCTTTCAAAGGTGAAGATGTCCTCAATCCTCACATTCCTATGATTCCAACGGATTTGCCATTTCAATTTAAGAGATTGCATTTCCCAACTCGATTGGTGTTTGCAATCACCATCAACAAAGCTCAGGGCCAATCATTAGAATTGTGGAGTTTAGATCTAGACACGAACTGCTTCTCACATTGACAATTATATGTTGTGTGTTCTAGAGTTGGCAAGCAGACAATCTCTATATTTTCACACACAATGGAACAAGAAAAAATATTGTATACCTACAAGCATTGTGAAATTAAACATGTTAGAAACGTGCGTTTTCTCTTTTCTTTCTTTTCCACTTAACCAAACTGAGCCACAGCAACGCGTGGCGGGTACAGCTAGTATATAAATAAAAATGGAAATGTTCGTTTGTGCATAATCGCTAATCTTCGAAAGTTCTTTGCCGATTGCTTTGAAATTTTCACACAACGTTCCATTCGCATCCGGCCAGGTTTTTTTATATACAAACTATATAAATGTCATGTCTGTGACCGTAAAAAAAACATTCATTATCTGAAAAACTGTGTTTTTCAAGTGTTTTTCATGTGTGGGAAATCTTCGAAACCTCCTTACCGATTGCTTTGAAATTTTGACACAACGTTGCATTCGAATAGGCGCGTCTTTTTATGTATCTACTATATACATGCCTCACCTGTGACAGGAATAAACATACTTTTTTGAAAAACAGCACCATCTGTTGGACGTTAGAGCATCACACGCTGTAATCTCTGAAAGTTCTTCACCGATTGCTTTCAAATTTTTATACATCGTCGCATTCGAGTAGGCGCGTCATTACATATACCTATTATATAGATGCCACCCCTGTGACAGATAATAACATGCGTTTTTTAAAAACAGCGCCATCTGTTGCACTTGATAGCAACACCCACGCAGTACGAAATATGTCACGAATTTCATTTCAATGTTTCCGATTGCATTGATAAATTTTATTTTCATAGATTTTGATTTATTTCATGTTTTTATTGAACTATTTTCTGTGACATTGTGTTGGAATTGAGCTGTGTTGTTAACCATACTGTTCATTTCGTAAGTATAAGTATAGATACCACACCTGTGAGAGGTAAAACTATGCTTTTTCTGGAAAAACAGCGCCATCCGTTGCATGTAAGAGCAAAAACATGCTGTACTAAATATGTTATAATACCATTTCAATGTATCTGATTGCATTGGTAAATGGAATTTTCATAGATTTTGATTAATTTTCATTTTGATTTAATTACTTGGTGTGAATTGTTTTGGAATTAAGCTGTGTTGTTTAACATAGCGTTCATGTTGTGAGTACCTAAAATCAGTTCACTTAAAGTTATAATCACTGGAGCACTAACTCTGAACAGAAGAGCCTCCATTAGCATTAGGTGGACCCATTGTGCGATAAACACCATCAATACATTCGATATAACACAGTCACTGAGAAGGATGTCGACGAAATACATGCACACTTTGCTATGCAAGCCCCTTGCGAATCTCCTCCAGCAGACTTTAAGATATGGTTATTGAAGGAAAAAAGAACCAGACAAATCCTCATCTGCTACGTAACATTGCACAGATGCATATAGGAGCAAACATGGCATCCGATGGCTTTACTTACTTCACAGATGGATCAGTAGACCAGCAGGGACAAGAAACCGGAGCTGCAGTTAAAGCAGGAAACTTTGTAAATAGTTGAAGGCTCTCAAATGGGTGTCCGACTTTACAAACAGAGATGCTAGCCATTCAAAAGGCCTTGGAACATGCTCTTGCTGAACACCGACAACATGTTATCATACATAGGGATTCGAGAACTGCCATTGAAACATTGCAACAAGAACACATATGTGATAACATACATCTGATAACAAATGTCATATCATTAATGCAAACACTCAAACGACAAGGACGATGGGTACTTATCAACTGGGTGCCAAGTCATGTGGGAATAATAGGAAATGACATTGCAGACGAAGCTGCAAAACTTGCAACTAAGAGAAGAAATGTAGACATTTACATACCACAGAGTGTATCACAGATTAAGAAAGTAATTAGAAACAGAGCAATGCAAAAGATGTACAGTGACCACAACACAGCAGTTGCAACATCAGGATCTGCGGGTTGCTACAAGAATTAAACCAACTACGAACCACTAAGTTTGATGAAAGGGAACAGTAGAGCAATAGAAGTACACTTACATCGCATCAGGCTTGCATACCCATGTGCATGGGAAATAGGCTTACAGGTCCGGATGATGAGAGGAAATGTCAGCACTGTGGAGAAATGTCCGACAGACCACTGGAACATTATCTAATAGTGCACAGTTACAAACCCATTAAACCCATAAGATATATATATATATATATATATATATATATATATATATATATATATATATATATATATATATATATATATATATATAACTTTTTAGACACTCCACCCACCAGGGGACTCGAACACTGGCCAACGAGGTGGCAGTTGCACGCTGTATCCACTACACTATACTTCAAAGCCATTAAAGAGGTAGGAATTCTGGTGTATTTAACCAACCAGAACTCCAAACCTCTCCCAGGCAATGAGATAGTGTGAGACCTCGGGTGCTTTGCATCGAGCCCTGTTATGTGGGAGAACTCAGTGCCAGATGCTTAATGCACAGACTAGCCTATTACCACTAGCTGAAGTTTATAACTTTTTAGACACTCCACCCACCAGGGGACTTGAACACTGGCGAACGAGGTGGCAGTTGCACGCTGTATCCACGACACTATACTTCAAAGCCATTAATATATATATATATATAATATATATATATATATATATATATATATATATATATTATAATATATATAATATATATATAATATATATATATATATATATATATATATATAAATATATATATGATATATATATATATAATATATATATATATATATATATATATAAGAATATATATATATATATATATATATATATATATATATATATATATAATATATACTATATATATATATATATATAATATATATATATATATATATATATATATATATATATATATATATATATATATATATTGTCGGGGTTTCACGGTGTTCTCGTAGAGAAGGGTTAAAGCAACAGTAGACTGGATCTCCTTTCCAGTGGTTTCTCCAACAATAACCCTTACTCACCGTTGTTCGTCGGGTCTTCCCTCAATCCTCTAGGCTCCACTGCTGGCCTCGGAGAGTAACCCCAGCCGGTCTCACAACCGGCCTTTAAATTGTAAGATGAGTGGGGCACAGATCGTTCCCTCATCTGTGGCCCGCCCCGACACCCGACTCTTACACAGCCTTCAAGGTCGCCAAACTGGTTTTTTTAGATTTCCAGTAACACTGCAGTGGTCAGGTGTAATTGTGGCAAGAGCAAATTCCAGTAATATAGTATCAGGCAGGTCACTCTACTTTACACATTACACGGTCACAAGATAAATGGAGGGGATGATATCAAACACCAAAGAGTTTTGGTATTTTACTTAAAAGAAGAACGAGTAATATATATGCATCAATGTATCAGGATATATATATGACAATTGCTCCATTCATAGCATAATAATCTGAAGCGCACCCGATATGGCACATCGGCAGGCCACGCGTACCTGTCAGATCAGCTGACCGGGACCCTCGCGATCGTAGAACAGACAGTATTGTTTTCTAATTCTGTCACGATCCCTGTTTATTTAACTTTTTCAAAACACTATTCAACTTCACATGGCTTACTAATGATTTCACTGGCCTCACGATCAACATCTTATTCACAATACTCTCACAGTGGCTTTCACCGTACCAAAAGATTACTCTATTCTTAATAATATTTACTGTGAATGCACTCACTTGATCACTGAACTTTTCTTTATATTTATACTTCCTCTCACAGAGATATCACTGGCAATCACTCACGTATATGATATTATTCAGTACACAATCATGTCATATATAAATCAGTAATCAAATTTCAGTGCATATATATATATATATACATCACGAAGAACAATACACAGGCATTTATACCATAGATCATCGAGATCACACACAGGCATTTATATCGATAGATTATAGAGTTCAACACACGGGCACCTTATATCAATAGATTATAGAGATCAATTACCCAGGCATTTATATCCAATGTTATAGAGATCAATCCAAAGGCATTTATATCATAGATTATAGAGATCAACAACACCATATCTGGTTTACCTACCATATTATATAATAATAATAATACTCTCTGTAAATTAATCATAGTCACAGTAATTCTCTGATGAATCTGGTTGCTTGCACACACCCATACATAGATATATATGTAAACTGATACTGTGAGCGCTTAGGGCAGGCTCACCACATACTGTTGCACGTCTGTGACTTAGGACTCAAGGGAGACTTGCTCACGACATCTAAAATATACCTGACAAGAAAATATATAGCTAACTAAAGGGGAAATGGGAGGGTAACGTAAACACCTACTTCACCTATCCTAGGATGACAGTTGGGTTGTAGCTCCTGGTCCAGGCTCTCGCCTCGTGTACCATCCAGAAACACAGCCCACACCTTAGGATGTCGGTCCTCGCCGCTTCTGTACACATGCAGGTCCGTGCTCCTTCCTCACAGTACGTCGCAGGGTTGAAGTCGGTTCCTCGGCCGTCAACTTCCT
>WNGS01165523.1:4559159-4583477 GCA_020271785.1 Procambarus virginalis
AATAGTAACAAGATTATGTTTTTCCACGATTAGTCTTATATATGTTTACTTCGCTTGGAATTTGTATGAGGGGAACATTGCTCACCTAAGGGAGAGGAATGAACGGCGCGTTTGAGGTATAGCGAGAGCTGAACGCGATGTGTATGTTGTTGTTTGTTTTACCACAGTGAATATGAAGCTACATTATGTTATGTCTCTCCAGTTTTGAATAAACGCTACGTTATGTTATGTATACAATAACTAAACAAGCTTGTGCTAATATTTTATTGTGTTTGGAATGTAAAGGCTAAACACGGTTCACATTTCAATACTCAGACATCGGACAGAAAGTTGCTCGTAACTCTTAAAATGATATTTGGGCAAAGAAGGATGTTACCATGTTGGTCACGTTACTTTAATGATATTTGGGCAAAGAACGATGCATCATGTTGGTCATGTTACGTTACAAGGTTATAAAGGTAGAGTGATGGGGTTCGAAAATTGACATTAGTCTTCCATCTTCTGGTGAGCTGTCCTCTAAGTGAAATGAAAAAGATACTGGAACAGCGGCAGCAGGAGAAGGAATTGATGTTACTTTTCCCCCCTAACTATTAAATGATCTGTACAGAGAGAGAGAGAGAGAGTGAGAGAGAGGAGAGAGAAGAGAGAGAGAGAGAGAGAAGAGCTGAGAGAGAGAGAGAGAGAGAGGAGAGAGAGAGAGGGGAGAGAGAGGAGAGAGAAGAGAGAGAGAGAGAGAGAGAGAGTAACCACGTCTGTATATGTATCCCATGCAATTGTGTTTACAAAAAAATTATGATTTGTTAAAAAAACATTGACTCTCGTTACACTTAAAAAAAGCTATTTGAGGCAAAGAACGATGTTACCATGTTGGTCAGTTACAATACACGGGGTTTACTTCTCCTAACTATTTATTTATATATTTATTATTCTGTATAGTGAGAAAGTGTGTAAGCTGATAACTTGCGAATGTCAAGTGTGAGGCGAGGGAGCGGTCGGCTGAGGTGTGGGTGTCACCTCATTTAGCCTCAGTGATGTGTCAACCTTTACAGAGGCTAGCCGCCTCCGAAGGCTCGCTCCCCGCCAAAAAATGTTTCCCTCTTCAGTAAACGCTAACCTACTGACTTTGAATGAGTTTACTAAGTGATGTGCTTTGTGGTGACACATTCTCAGGTCTATGTGTCGGTATGTGGTCTTGGTCTGTACCACTCTAGAAGGTATGGGAGAGGGTGGGAGAGGGGTGCCCCA
Organism: Procambarus virginalis; assembly: GCA_020271785.1. Lineage (NCBI taxonomy): Eukaryota > Metazoa > Arthropoda > Malacostraca > Decapoda > Cambaridae > Procambarus > Procambarus virginalis. Next base: position 4,560,405 of record WNGS01165523.1, read on the forward strand.
CTCACCAACCCTGTTACAAAAACAGTGCGTCTAAATTCTCACCCTCGTTTGTACACACTTGGAAATTGTATGTTGAGGTCATGGCTCATCTTTAAGAATGAACAATGACACACACTCATTGCTATGAAGAGGTTTGTTACTCAGAGTCCTAGGAAATTATGAGCGAGATTAAATATAATTTCTACCTCAGGCTATAAACATATTGAAATGAATACAAGACATATCTACACCTCACACACATATATATATATATATATATATATATATATATATATATATATATATATATATATAATATATATATATTATAATAATATATATATATGTATATATAACAACAAACAACAATCACATATATATATATATATATATATATATATTATATATATATATATATATATATATATATATTAATATATATATATATATATATTATATATAAACAAAAAATATTATAATATATATATATATATATATATATATATATATATATATATATATATATATATATATATTATATATATATATATATAATGTGTTTACCCTCGTTTATGGCGGGCTGGGGGAATTGTGCAGTGGGGAATTGACGACTGGCAGCTGCATGGGAGGGGAGTGAGGGGCGTGTGGGACATGACCACACCTTAATGTGTGAGGCGTCAAAAACACACACCAGTACAGTTCTCCTTTCTTAGCGTATGTGGGTTGCCTCATGGCCCATGTCTCGCTGGTACTATGTGGCAGAATAGCTGTGACAGGAGTGACTATGGTGAGCCGTATTGCTGTCAACAAAAGCAGTCCTCCAGACTCAGGAGTGTGTGAAATTGATAGGCGATAGATACAGGCTCTCACCCTCTCCGGGGGGAGCTGAGGGGAAGTGGGGTGGGAGGGGAGGAGCACATCCGCCCTGGTGCAGCTTCCAACACAGCCCTCGAAGAAAAATAATGGCTGTCTAAACTTCAAAACCACAAATGAACCTAAACACTCTCCTGCCAAGGGGCAGCCCTCCTCACACTCCCTCACTCCTCTCTCACCCGTCCCCCACTCGCTCACCCCCCCATCAACATATGTTGGTCCCCCTCACACCTACACACACAACCTACACACAGCCTCTACATCTCCATCTTAATCAAACATTATCTACACACACAGGATTAACTCTATGGCAAACACCATACATATTCAACTACTCGCATCCACTCTCATCCACTTATTCCATACTATACCTCATACAAACACATAGCCCACAAATACTACTCTCCTACCCCACACAACATAACCCCCAACTTCCCAGACCGCATAATCTAACCACCAGATGCTCACACGCGTCCAACACGCCACAACTTCCGGAAAATCCCTAAAACCCTTTGCGACTAGACACGTGCGCACCACCTGACCAGGTGGCTCTATTAGAGCCCACTGGTGGCTCTATTAGAGCCACCTGGCAGCTGGTGCGCATGGTTCTAGGCGTACTTTTCACTACTATCCCTATCTTTCAGAGAGTAAGTCCCGGGTCTTAGGCCCCTTATCTTAGAGAAAGTAAGTCCCGGGTCTTAGGTTCTTTATCTTACAAAAAGTATGTCCCGGGTCTTAGGCCCCTTATCTTACAGAATAAGACCTGGGTCTTAGCCTCTTATTTTACAGAGAGTAAGTCCCGGGTCTTAGGCCCCTTATCTTACAAAAAGTAAGTACCGGGTCTTAGGTTCCTTATCTTACAAAAAGTAAGTCCCAGGTCTTAGGCCCCTTATCTTACAGAGTAAGTCCCGGGTCTTAGGCTCCTTATCTTACAAAGAGTAAGACCTGGGTGTTTGCTCTCACATGAAGGTTATATGTGTCCTGACGATCACTGACGACACCACGACACCAGTTCTGTGTGTATCATTCTCTTGCATACAACAACACTGTATGTGATCCACAACTATTGTAGTCAGTATATCATTCCAAGCATATTACATAACTGTATGTGATCTCTGTCTCTTTGTTTCTATTTGTATTTATCTTTCACTCTGTTTCTGTTTGTCTGCCTGTCTGTCTGTTTGTCTGTCTGTCTGTCTGTCTGTCTGTCTGTCTGTCTGTCTGTCTGTCTGTCTGTCTGTCTGTCTGTCTGTCTGTCTGTCTGTCTGTCTGTCTGACTTGTATCTTTCTCTGTCTTCAAAAGGCATTCCCTCTACCAATGTTCTTCATTCTGGCATTGTTCATTGTATTCCGGCCAGAATACAAACCCAGATCAAATCACTCGCAAAGTGCAGGGCAAGTGTTTTATCACTGCGCCACGGTGACTTCCAGTTTGATGAAAACTATATTTACCAAACCACACACTAAAAAGTGAAAAGACGACGACGTTTCGGTCCGTCCAGGACCATTCTCAAGTCATTCTCATGCCTGGACCATCGACTTGAGAATGGTCCAGGATGGACCGATACGTCGTCGTCTCTTCACTTTCTAGTGTGTGGTTTGGTCAACATATTTCAGCCACATTATTGTGCCTCCTCGTCAGCATGTAAACTATTCATTCAGAGTGGCTGCTGCCCTTTTATCATCAGTAATTAATTGTTTGGTCTCGTTTTTCAAAGATCCTGCTGTAAGTAATGGACATATATAGTGTACTGAAATGTATAACTAATACTGTATTTATACAGAGTACAAACAAATTTGTTTACGATGCACTGGATACTATAACTCTATTTAATTAAATTTACCATCAGGGGTCTATATGTTGTTAAGGCTCTAGAGCACATGCAAAGGGTGACCAGACTCTAAAATAGAGTTCAATCTTTTGAAAACTAAATACCAATGCTACAATATCATAATTTAGTTCAACCGATATGTAGTGCTAGAAAATAGTGTTATTTATTGAAATTAAAAATAAAAAATATTTCAAACAAATAAAATAATTCAAAGGGAAAGCCCTCTGAACAGGTGAGTAGGAGATATTTGATTAAATATTAAATTTTTAAGATATTTGAACAGTGAAGAGAAGCAGAGAGGAGCGCTGTGTGGGTGGGCTGGTGGAGTTTTGCTGGGGACAGATCCATTGTTATTATGTGATACTCGTATAGGTATAAGAAGATTTATTTGTCTCCAACAGTGAAGAACTTATGTACACTGTGTGCATAAATTACGTGCACCCTTATATACAGCTAGATTACTGATATAAATATTGGGAGTGTCAGCCAAGCCTTGGTGTGGACGAGCTTGTTGCATCACGTGTTTCGTAATTATTTTTTTGTAGTGACTAAATTTAATATTTTCTGCTACTTGACATATATCATATTTACATTTAGTGTTATTTTATACAGTCACTCAGTTTTCAATGCAGGTACTAGTAACCAACGACACTAGATTCACTTGATGAAATAAAGTAAAGATTAGTTAAACGTAGTACCATCACTTAGTTGTTGTGTGCTATTTATGTCCTAGGATGTTCCATTAGTGTTTCATTGAGTCAATTATTTCCTAGGATGTTCCATTAATTTTACATTGAGCCATTTAATTCCTAGGATGTTCCATTAGTGTTTCATTGAACATTTATTTCCTAGGATGTTCCACTGAGGGTTATACTGTACCATTTATTTCCTAGGTGTTCCGAGGAAAGACGAAAAACAGTATCAGACTGAGACGTAGATGATACGTTGTCACTGCTCTCTACAGTGCCCCACTTTCTTGGTTAATGGTTTCTAGACTAAGAAAGTTTCCCTGTTATCTTCCATATACTCCTCTACCCTCGTACTGAAGTCAGCACTTAACCCGCTTGTGCACCAGTGAAAACAGGAAACTCAGCAACTCCCATGAGGACTCACTAGGATAGTATTTTGTCCCTAGAGGGTGTGGAGGTAGAGTGTGAAGTGTCACGGTGATTACATGTGACAATCCTGGCCACCTGATCACCCCATTACTTTAGTAATTATAGGGGTAATCATCTACGCCCAATACCGAAGGAAAAGACTCAGCGCTCCGGACTCCAAAGTAGCTCTACAAGGTATTAGGCTATGCTCCCCGATCTCTACAGATATGTTTTTTGGAGTAACAGAACACATGAAGGGGGTGTTTCAACCCATTACTGGATACATTTCTTAAAACTCTCGACAAGGGATATGTTTTATTTTATTTCAGCTGATCATCCAGTAACGAGTAGAAACATAAGAGTCACTGGATAACACAAATGAGCACCGTTGATTGTATTGTTAGAGTAGTCAGTATTACAGTTAACATTTTCTTTGGCGAAACTTGAGGGAAAAAAATTAATACTTTTTATTTTACAAAAATGAAAGAAGTCTTATGAATAATTTTGTGGTAAAATCATTCATTAACTTACCATAAACAAATGGATGAATAGTTGCCAGTTTTAAATGATCTAAATAATATAACAGTTCATAGCTCAAATTTGTTAATTACTGCAGAAACCAGATGTTACGGTATTAAAACTTGCTTTTCAATATGCACAAAACGCAATATGCACAATCACGGAATACGTGATTGATTAGCAAGTTACAAAGAACAATTGTATGTTGTTCCGATGTTTAGATTCTAAGTTTGCATTAAGTAATTAGGATAAATGTTATGCAAAACAGTACTACTGTTACAATTAAATTAGAGGATTTAGGTTTTGTTCTAAAAAGATTGAAAGACGTTAAACCTTTATGGACATTGTTCATCAGGCATGTGTAACAAAATTAACACTGTTCTTGTGTTCATAAATGAATTATTTATATAGTTATAAAAAACAAGGGGTAATAATTTTCAGGTTGTAAAGCACTCAAGGTTTTTAAAGTGAAAACAATCTAGAAGCGATAGTGAAAGACTGGTGCACCAGTGCTCTTTACTTCCTGTTAACATGAGTTTAATGCTTTGCCCACCAGTTTAGACATGTAAATGTGAATACTGAAACATGACAAAAAGTTTATCGACCACGAACATACAGTTCATCGTTAAAAAAAAACTAAGTTTTGAAAACCCTGAATTTAAATGACAAATTGGCATGATTGTGTTTTTCTGTGATTGCAAAATTATCAAGTCATCGTTATCTTTGATATAGATGTATTAGTATGAGTTTGATACACGTGAAGCATTTTTTAATGAATATGAACATTGTATAAACTAAAAAAAAAGTTTTGTTTCTTCTCACTATGTGGTTAATATACTATTACTTGGGTTTTATATATATAAGACAGGCGTGGCATAGATTGGAATAGAGGTCTACGGAAACACAGCATTTAAACTTAACACAACCTTTACTGAGAAAAGATGTGCACATGGAAGTAAAAGCTTGTCTCTGCTAGTCTCAATTAATTTAGAAACAAATGGTCACTCCTAACCTTCAACACTCAATGCTACTTTACTTACAAGGCAATTATAATGTTACTTTAACATATTATTTTAACTCATCATAGAACAAGTGGCTTCATAATCAAACTCTATTTGAATAAAATATTCAACAATAATAATCACTCAGTAGCACTGGGCTTCCCTTTATGAAACAAATTACTCCACTGAGTGCAATGCAAATATTAACAGACTTCTTCGTATATAAATATTCCTAATGCATCCTGGCACATACAATTATATCTATAACAAATCCTATCAGTTCCTTTTGGAACTTCTAATCAACAAACGAGGAAGAAGAGGGTATATTACTTAACTAAGAGCAACTGTTGATGTTTTTACAGTAGCCGGGATCCCTCTTTGCATTGCTCAGCTCACTAGTCTCCAATGCCATTTTGCAATTGCACTCTGGGTCATCAGCATCAACAATCCCATTTTTTTGGATTTTAATGTTCGTAATATCCAGGTTGTCCTTCTACAACCACAAAGCCCACCTCGTCAGTCTTTGGTTTGAGTGTCAAACCCATCGCAGGAACGTGAGAGGATTGTGGTCAGTGCCCAACTGGAAAGGTTTTATTTTCCCTCCAATGTACACATCGAAGTGTTTCAGTGTTCACACCAGGGCGAGCGTCTCTTTCTCTACAGTAGTGTACACTTTACAATCCCTTCAGACTTGACGATTGTGGTCCTCATGGCGAACAACACGGGAGCCACAGCCTTATCCAATCTCGCTCCCTTCTCAGCACGATAGATCCTTAACATCGTCCTCAAGGTGCCGTGCGACCACTCAATAGCTCCTTGCGAATGCGGGTGATAGGGTGTCGATCGCTGTGATTGGATTTCCTATCAAGCCAAAGCTCTTAAACATCTGGGAATGGAACTCACTTCCACAGTCTGTACTATTTTCGATATCCCAACCAAGGAAAAGAATCTCAGGAGTTTATCTAACACTTTCTTTGATGTCACTTTACCAAGAGGAACAGCTTCTAGAAATCGCGTCGCGGCGCCCATCGTCAACAGTTATTGGAACCCACTCTTTGTCTGTGGCAATGGACCTGCACTGCAATTTTCATTCTAGTACCCCTCCCAATTGGCTTTCCAAATGCCGGTATGGGTACTAGAAGAGCTTTGGGATTGGGAGGGGGAAGGATTCCCTGTACGTTGACATGACAAACACATTCGGCAGAATCACTTTATATCCACTCTCATTCCTGGACTTTAGAAATGCTCACATTCTTTGGCCACGCTATTGTGTCCGGACAAATCGACGCGGTAGGCCAATTCTACCACTACCCTCGGAAAACTCGCAAGGACTACCAAATGGTGTCGGTTCTGGTAGACCTCGTTGGCATGTACCTCACTAGGTCTCCACCTCTTCATTTAGTTTTCATCCTGCATGTAATATTGCATCGACCATTTTGTCTTCGTCTTCTTCCCACTTCCAGCCAATATAATCAAAATATATCACAAAATAGCGCTACAAGAAACTTTCGTTATTAAAGTAATGTATAGGGTGTCTGTGATCTCACTAGGTGGGGGATAAATGACTCATGAAGCCAGAGAGGCATGCTAGTAGAAGGCAACCATGACAGGATGTTTCATTTAGGGAGATTTTGTGCTATAAATTTCTGAAGACGTTCCATAGAGGGTTATATTGTGCTATCTATTTAATTTTAAGTAGAATTCGCTATTGCCTTTATTCTTGCAAAAATTATACTATTTGAAGTTTAATTGATATTAAATAATATCTAATTGTTGTACAATACTAGTATTCTGACAAATACATATGATTTTCATCTTTGACAGGTAAACTTGGTTTTTTCAAATTTTGAAAGACATTACTTATATTTAATTAATGTGATTGTGCCAATTAAATATTTTCATAACTTAATAAGATAAAATAAAAAGTAGATTAATAAAGTAATAGATTGCAGTCCAACTTCATTTTTAATTAACTTCTATAATTTTATTTAATATAATACACTTCCCCATAGAAATAACAGAAACATTAGTGTTCTTAAATAAACTCTTAATTTATTGTATATAATTTTTAATACTCTATGGAACCCATGCATACGCCATGGTAGTGAGACTTGCAAAGATCTCCACCAAGGTACATGTATTGAATGTTAGCTTATTGTTCCTTAAGTTCGTTCAGATATTATGTCTCCAAGGCACCTTGTGTTTATTAACTTACAATAGGATCTGACTCGTACTCGTACTCCTCTCACCCTCAACAGTATTCAGTGCTGATTCTCACACTGTAGAGTCATTTGTCATGGTTTTAGCTCTTAAAGCATTAAATGACTTTAGGAATTTCCTATTGTTTTACGAAAGTTTTCATCTTCTAATTTTTTTTTCTTCACATCTGCTTTCCTTCGTAGCTGAAGAATTATGTGTTGAAACACTCAACTGCATCACGGAATATTTCTTAATATTTGAGATTTTTTTATATATTTATAATTATCTTTATTTGGGTTAATATCATCCTTTATTATGAAATTTCAATATGGTTTAGTAAACTTTTGTTAGAGTCCAAATATATTTTTATTACAATTGTGTATCTGAATCACACTTATATATTATTTTAGCTATATTATTATAATTATACCTATATACATGGGGTATATTTTTATCATGTGATGTTGTCAGGTTGAGAGCAAAAGAGGGCAGGCGGGATGGTGCACTTGTGTACACTGCTGCTGCTCCATGGTGAGTACTCGTACATTATTCTTTTTGACACAATATCTTAGTCCATCTTCAAAACAAAACAATTTTTTTTGGCAAAATACATGTTCAGTATATGGACTATCTCTGTTGGTGATTGCTCATATTTAATATTGTTCTAAATATGATCTAGGAGCTAATTTAGACCACACAATGAAGCTTTCATCTGAGAAAGATGAAAGATGATCATCTTACATCTCCAAAAGCTTCGGTATCATAAATTATTAATTAAAAGTTGTCTTGCCTTAGGTTCAAGTAATCAATTCTGATTGTAGCACTGTCCTTAGAGCTCTTCTGATGGTGGATGATATCATCGAGAACCTTGAAAATAAATTTGTTTACCTATAGAGCATGGGCCAACAGTATTACTGTCTTCGATGATCACGATGTATTCCTCCACCTCACCACGTACTTAGCCCTTTTCTGGCTGAATCGCTCATATAGATGCTGCAGATGATGAGTCACAATAACGTGGCTGAAAAATGTGGACCAAACCAAAATAGAAATTGAAGAGACGACGACGTTTCGGTTCGTCCTGGACCATTATCAAGTCGATTGTGATGAGACGCGGGAGGCAAGGGCATTAAGTAGATGAGGTGAGATGGAAATTTTAGATGGAAATATAAGAACAAGGCAAAAGCTACGAAAGGTGGCATTTCGGCGAGGTCACGGACTCACCATAGCCCGTGGTACACGTACACTTCGTTCTGAGTAGCTAAATTTAAAGCAACAAGAAAAACAACGTACAGAAGGTAAGGTGTAATAATAGGAATAAGAAAGGGATCGTAAGAGAAAACAAGAGAAAGAAATACAAAAATAAAAGGAAGGGTAGGCTTATGTTAGGTCACATTTGTTAGAAATTATAGAAAGTTTGAGTATATACTAAGAAGGGGAAGGGTCAACAGCAATAAAGCCAGGAATAAGGTTCATGTTGGGTAGGTTGTGTATCAGAGCCGATTCGACAAGATAGTGTCTGTGAAGGGTAGAGGAAGGAAAGTTTATTTTAGAGGAAGACCAATCAATAGGCTGATTAGAATCTTTAACATGACAGAAGAGAGCATTGTGTTTGTGTGTGTCTGCAGACTTAACACTTCTTTTGTGTTCCTTAAGTCTGTCATTTAGTGTACGGCCAGTTTCACCAGAGGTATTGGAAAGGACAAGACGAACAGGAAATAGAGTAGACACCATTAGAAGCATTAGAAGCAGGAGGAGCAGTGTGAACTAGATTGCTATGAAGAGTGTTAGTTTGTCAAAAGGCGAACTTTATGTCAAGAGCACGAAAGGTATTAGTAAAAGTTATGAGTTCAGAAATGAAGGGAAGACAGAACATGGTGCTAATAGTGTTGGTAGCAGGTTTAGGATGAATTTTTTTTTGTCTAGATTGAGAATAGGCACAGTTAATAAAATGTAAAGGGTAACCAAGGCCAGAGAGAGATTTGTAGATAATGGAAATTTCAGAATCAAGAAACTGAAGATCTCTGATGTGTAGAGCGCGGAGGAAGAGAGAGACGAGGATACCTTTTTAACAGAGGGAGGATGGTAGAAAACGAAGTGAATGCGCATGCTACTATACATGGGTTTGCGGTAGACAGAGACTAGATTGTTAGGAGACGAGAGGAACAGCTGGAAAAGATTAAGGTCATGAGGCCATAAAGCAAAACTTTCATCAACATAGGAGAAAAAGTGCCTAGGTAAGTCGTCAGAGTTTTAGCTAGCCAGGAGGCAAGAGGATAGCCGACAAAGTCCCTTGAAGAAATGATAGGACGAAGAGGAACACCGGGTTTATGAGTCTTAGGTAGACCATAGAAATAAGGAGGAGAAGGGCAGATGACACGGAAACGTTTAATAAGATCGAAGTCGGGAGGACAAAGATTGAAGAGCTGTCTTAGTTTGCGGTTGATGGAAGTTTTAAGGCAATCCAAAGGGTTAGAAATCAGTGGAGCATATGTAAGGGAGTCAGAGAGCAAGACATCTGCTTTCTGGAGGTAGTACATATGGTCAAGGACAACCCCCAAATTGCCTTTGTCGGAAGGAAGGAATGATAAGAACAGAGTTGTTAGATTTCAGGGAGGCAAGGGCAAGCTGGAAGCGACGAGGACGGTGGTGATTTAAAAAAAAAACAAATTGTCAAGAACGGGGTTAAGGACCCCCCTAAAAGCAGAAAGGTCCGAAAGATTACTAGAGTTAGAATTGAAAAACTTATCAAAGGAACTAGTGAGGACAATGCCATAGCGCAGGCCAGGGGAAGTAGCAAAAGAGAGACCAAGTCCGTGAAGTTCTTGCTGGTGTTTAGAAAGAGGGGAAGATGAAAGGTTGGTAACACAGTCAGAAGGAATATTTAGCCCAAGGACTGTTGGAAATCAGATTGATAAAGATTAAGCCACCCAAGAGGTGGCACGGGCATGAATAGCCCGTAAGTGGTACAATTTTTTTTTCTCCGTAATTCTTTTCATTATTCTGAGATTGCATTTAATCATCGAGCTGTTATCGCGGGGGAGGATACAGCTTCACAGTCTTTATGAGGGCGTCCAGCTGCTGGACACCTTTGTTGACCAGGAGAGTGGCTCTGTTGATGGCTTCAGGGTGGCCACAGCAAGATTCAGGAACTCTTAAAGCTCTTCTAAGGTCGTTGGTTGCTTCACATTCTAGAAGATAGTGAAGTAATGGCTTTTCTGTGACAGTTTGGCAGAAGATGCACTCTCTCTGTCGGGGTTCACCAATCTCCCAGTTGCATCTGTAACCTAGACGTAGTCTATATAACCTAACTGCTATTTCCCTGTGGATTCCTTTTGGGATATTTAACCTTTCTAATTTAGTTGCCTGAAGATACCTGGAAATCAGGCGTTGAAGTTTGTTATGTGGTGTGGAGGAGTGGTGGAAAGAGGAGAGGTGAGCAGTGTCAAATGTGATATGAAATAGGATATTGCGTAGATCACTGGGAAGAGAAGAAGACAGACAGCGTTGATGTTGACGAACTGTTAGAAGAGCATAGTCAACTTCCAAGGAGGTGAAGTGAATAAGATCTGAAGAAGAAAGCGGGCATGTTCGGGAAAAGGAGAACCTGAAATGTTAAATTAGAAAAAGTGAGATAAAGATAGAGGGAGAACTTACTCCGCAAGATATTCTTTAAGAAACCTGAGCTGGTTCTTTCGACGTTTGGCGGTAAGAAGCGAAGACTCAGTGGCGAGAAAAGGCTGTTTAATGGAAGGTAGAGAATCGAAGAAATTAAACCGAGTAAGACGCTTACGTGTGGCATCCATATGCAGATGATGAGTCCCAATAACGTGGCTGAAAATTTGTGACCAACTCACACCCTAGAAATTAAAGTTAGGACGACGTTTCGGTTCGTCCTGAACAATTATCAAGTCGATTGTGATGAGACGAGGGAGGCAAGGACATTAAGTAGGCAAGAGAGAGGTGATGGAAATCTTTGAGGAAGATAAGAGCAAGGCAAAAGGTACGTAATATAAGGTGTAATAAAGGGTGTAATTTCGACGGCGAAACGTTGGCGTCTTTTCAATTTCTAGTGTGTGGTTTGGTCAACATACAAATGGTCTTCACATAATAGCCCTAAGCTTGATGAGTATGACAAAGCGTTAAGGCCAATGCTAGTAAAAAATATTTAGCTTTCCTTTCGAAGACTCACAGTGGAAACAATCCACTCTCACTACCATGGAAATCTGACATGATGAACCTGGGGTTCATGATCCAACCGTCATGCCACTCGCAGTTCCAGTTCCTATCCAGGCCTATATAACAAAAAAAGCTATATAGCTGTGATGGCCCCTAACCTCACCTAACCTATCTTAACCTACCATAACTTATTCTAACCTCATTAAATCTACTCATGGGAAGCAGTGTGTTATCAAGTAAAACATACTAATAATTTTTGGAAAAGTTTAGGATGTTATTCAGCAGAATTAAATATAATAATTATCTATTTTTATTAAGAAATTACAAGCCATAATAATAACTCCTTATATAATTAATAATGTAACTTTGAAAGGCTTTTAAAAGAAAAAAGTTCATGCAGAACTACAAGAATTCTGACTCCTGTTAAGTGCCATGAAGCTTTTTCCTTCCCACAGACCACCATCCTTGGAACCATTAAGAATCACCCTTAACTGTTCCAGGTCGGCCCTTTTTACTCAAAGCTCTAACCTGGTCACTTCTTCACTGAACTATATACTGTAGTTTTTCTTTAATAGTTAAGCAATCTTTTAATACAGTAGAAACACTCCTCACTTATGTGGTCAGCTTCATGATACTAACGTGGGTCATCAGCAATACTTTATTACCTGGGCTTAATTAACTACCAAAGGCTTATGGAGAGTAATTAGGCCAATGGTTATTTGTAAATTTTTAATGTACGTGAAGGAGTAAAAAACATATCTTTTACGAACAAATTCACAAGGGCCATGATGAGGGTTCGAACCTACGTTCGAGAAGATCCCAGATGCAACTTAATCGACTGTGCCACGACATGGTAAAAGAATTGCAACCGGGAGTTCCACTGACCTCACATGGATCCTGCAGTCTCTCTGAGACAAAAACCAGGATTTTATACAATTCCCCCCCATGCACCCAGGCTCTGTCAACAAGCTGTACTACCTCTTTGCCCGTACTTCATTACACACAGAAATCACAATAGCGTGATGCATCAAATGAGCAAATACACAAGGGTCGTGATGAGGGTTCGAACCTACCTTCGAGAGGATCACAGACGCACCTGCATCGACTGCCCCACGATATAGTAAAAGAATTGCAACTGGGAATTCTACTGACCTCACACGGATCCTGCAGCCTCCGAGACACAAACCAGTGTTTGTGTCTCGAAAAAAAGTTTGAACCCTCATCACGACCCTTGTGGATTTTTTCACATGATGCATCACATCACACTATTGTGATTTCTGTGTGTAGTGTAACATCTTTTACGATATTAGAGCACAATTGCGGTTTTTGGAGTACTTTATTTGTGAATACTCTTATTTTAAATTTTCCTTACTCGCTTCTTCAATCTCGTCACCAAATTTTGGTTCTCATTTGTAGGGGAACAGGGGGAGAGTGTCTTTTGTTTCGTATATATGTATGAACTTCACTCAATTGGTTAAATAATTATTTTTAAGTTGCTTGAATTTTAGTATTATTAGATTATGTCCCATGTGCTTGAATTTATCAAATTTAATAATCTATTTTAAGTTCATGATAGGATTCTCACTAACGATAAGGGCCTGGATGCACAATTTCTGAACCTTCTTCAAACGCTCAAAGTTTTGGTGCATAACCTACATGGTAAATGCTCCAAGTTTTCCTAATGGATCAACATCATAACATGGACAGAAAAAAAGTACAATTTCAAATATCCATATCTTCTTTTAAATTCACCAATTGTTATTTTATTCATTATGGGCTCAGAATGGCAAATAATGTTCAGTTCCTTAAAAACAAATATAGTTTGAGAGTATAGTTTACTGTAAGAAAAAAATCAATGTGGCCTACATATAATGAGCAAAATTTATACGCAAAATTTAATAACTCCCAAAGTTATGGGATTATGAATAAATGGTTTAATGCAAACTTTAGAACTAAGACCTTTGCACATAATATGTACAAATGGTGGGAATCACTCAGAAACGGAATTTTGTACAGAGTATCAAACTTGAAAATCCTGTTCATACAGATAAATGAAGGTAAAGTTCTTAACAATAAATATAGTAGTTCGAATATTGCTTGGCATTTGTACTCGAATATGTGAAAATTGTAGGTCAATATTTATTGAAATGAAGTCAAAAAGTAATTCCCCACCCCCCCCAAAATATATAGGGATAAGGATAATGGGTTAGAGGATATATAAGTATAAATTTTATAAGTGATAAAGCCCTCATCTGGTCCCTACTCTGCAAAAAACACCTAAAGAGACAAAGAAAATAGAGTTTGAAATCTGCGAATAACTCGGCCAAAATAAATTCAAAGTCACAAACTCTGGCACCTGTAGCTGATTTACATGTCGACTAATTTCAGTCTAACTTCACAAACTTAATGAAGGGTATGAATTCTTCAAGATATAGAAGCCACAACAAAATCAGATGAGAAACAAAGAGAGAGAAAACCAAATTCCCCCCCCCCCTCAAACAAACAAAATAATTGTGGACATAAGAAATATTGCCATTCGTCAATGTATTTATATGATATATAATAAATTACAGCATAATACCATACTTACTGGTTATTATTTGTGTGAAATTTTGCCCTACAGGTGGCCATCAGCAATTCCAGAAGGCACCATCTGCATATCCACTTTGTGGTCTCTCCTTACAACTACTTTCCTTCCTTGTTTATCGGACAGATGCTTGCATCTCATTATCACTGCATTATCCATGAGTTCCACTAACCAGGAAGTGTTGTTATCATCAGTACCAACTGCATTTTTTTTAATCATATAAAATCTTATTCTTTACTTATTGGGATGAAATTTTCACAACTCTGATGCCAAATATCGCTAGATTTGTTTAACATTATATACTATACCTCATATTTTGACGAATATTTTTGTGCATCCGGCCCCTTAAATTGTATTTGCAGAATATTTTTATTTATTCTGAATTTATAAAATTCGACAATTATGTTTATTTATCCTGACATGTAATCATTCGCCTCAATATGTTGATAATAGATGCTTTGATGTTTTTCAAAGCTGCATCATTGACGATGTCTCAGCCAACATCTGCCTCTGGAGAGATGACAGCACCAATACCTGCCTCTGGTGAGATGACAGTACCAACGCCTGCCTCTGGTGAGATGAGAGCATCAACACCTGCCTCTGGTGAGATGATAGCTCAAACACCTGCCTTTGGTGAGATGGAAGCTGCTTCTCTGCTACGGAATGTCAAAGAAAAGATGACAAATGGTGTAACCTTAAATTTAATCACTGAAACTTCACTGTCACTTGGCATCAAGAACTTAATAATATTTGCTCCAGGTGACTATGGTAAGAAAGAAAGAGTTTGGTTTATTGGATAATATGTGTAAATGAGAGGATAGATATATAGAGCACACTGATATAATTCAGTAGATATATATGGTTACAAAGGATTACTCTGCGACTGATGAACGTTAGCGATTGTAATATTAGAATTTAAAGAGAAATAAGTTTACCTGAATAGACTTGGCCACTATCTGTATTGGCCTTTCATGTTAGGGTGATGTCATTGGCTTATCTCATGGGATTTTTAGGAGGCACCTGATTGAAGATGACAATCATAACATCACATAGAGCACACTGATATAATTCAGTTGATATATATGGGTACAAAGGACTAATCTGAGACTGATGCTTGTTAGCGAGTGTAATATTAGAATTTAAAGAGAAATAAGTTTACCTGTATAGACTTGGCCACTATCTGCAGTGGTCTTTCTTGTTAGGGTGATGTCATGGGCTTGTCTCTTGGGATTTTTAGGGGTACCTGATTGAAGATGACAATTCAAAAGTCTAGTCAGCTTGGTCGTAGTCATACTTATATACTTAGATTGAAGGCTGCATCCTTCTTTGGGGCAGATATACATATACACTACGTTTGACTGCTGTAAAGGGATCTCTGACGGCTTCGGGGTGATTTTAATAAGGAGGTCGGTGGTATTCTTCGTAAAATACTATAAATACTTTATAGTCTAAAAAAAAAAGACCACCAACCTCTTTATTAAAAACAGCCCGAAGCCGACCGAGAACGCTTTACAACAGTTGAACGTAGTTTGACTACGTAGCTGTCGACTACAATATATATGTACAACCTGCCGCCACGAAGGATGTTACCTTCATTCTAAGTACATAGGTATGAAGTCGACCAAGCTCACGAGGCTTTTGAACTATCATCTTCAATCAGGTGCCCGTAAAAATCGCATGATACAAGCCCATGATATCACCCAAACTGAAATGTTGAGTAAAAGAACTTGCATAAGAACTTGCATAATAAACAAATCTCAAGTTGTAAGATGATTACAAATTCTTGAAGCCATTCACATAGAAGTTGAACAACTCAAAATAAATACCCAAATAACGGAACTATTCACTCTAGCAACAATGAGAGTAAGAACAAGACAGGAACATGAAGATTCCAACATTGACGTCATTGCTCAAAGTGCCACATCCACTACATCTATGCAAGTGCTTCTCCCCTTTTCCATGCTTTACTCTTCACCCTTCATGCCTTATTCTTCACCCCTTTATTTGTACACTCTTCACTTATTTGTATTTGAATGTACATGACCTCCTTAACGGTATAAATCCAATACGTCCAGTACAGTCCCATCACTTGAGAATGAACCATGTTGGTTCGAAATGTTGTGTAAGTTTATATAAATAAAAATGGAAATGTTCGTTTGTGCATAACCGGTAATCTCCTAAAGTTCATCACCTATGGCATTGAAATTTTCACACTACGTTTCATTCACATCCGAGTAGATTTTTATATACATACTATATAGATGCCACGTCTATGACGGTAAAAAACATGTTTTTTTTCTGAAAAACTGTGTTTTTCATGTAAGGAAAATCTTCGAATTTTTTTTACCGATTGCTTTCAAATTTTGACACTACATTGCATTCGAATAGGCATGTCTTTTTATATATCTACTATGCACATGCCTCGCCTGTGACAGGAAAAAACATGTTTTTTTTTTTAAAACAGCGCCATTTGTTTGACGTAAGTACAACACACACTGTAATCTCCGAAGTTCTTCACCGATCGCTTTGAAATTTTGACACAACGTTGTATTATTCGAATAGTCGCTTCTTTTTATATACCTACTATATAGATGCCACCCCGCTGACAGGTAAAAACATGCGATTTTGAAAAACAGCGCCATTTGTTGCACAAAATACCAGCATGCACGCTATACTAAATATGTCACGAATTCCATTTCAATGTTTCCGACTGCATTAAAAATAATTATTTTCATAGATTTCAATTTTCTTTCGCCCCTCATTCAACACATCATTTCGATTGATTTTATTTTTTATTGAACTATTTTGTGTAACATTGTGTTGGAATTGAGCTATGTTATTAACCTTACCGTTCATTTCGTGAGCATAGTTCATTTTTTATTTTTTTTATTTTAATTTCATTTATTCACTGTTTTTCTTATATTTCAGTGATGGGAACATCAGATCACTTGATGTTCCCAATTTTTTGATGGGAACATCAGACCATTTGGGAAGGCATGGGACGAGGGAGTGGGGAATGGTAGGGATGACGAGGGGACAGGAGTAAAAGATGGCAGGGGAGCATGAGAGGACAAGTGAGGGGGTAATGGTAGGGAACAACGAGGGGACGGGGGAGTTTGGGATGGTGGGGATGAGGGGATGGGGGAATAAAGAATGGTGGGGATGACAAAGGGACAGGGGAGTGGAGCATGGGAATGGTGGAATGGCGAGTGGAAGAGGGAATGGTGGAGTGGGGAATAGTGGGGAGGGCGAGGGAATGGTGGCGTTGGAAATGGTTGGGAGGCCAAGGAGGCGGGTGAGGGGGAAATAGTGGGGAGGAATGTGGGACAGGGAAGGTTGCTGTGGCTCAGCAATGCACATGCATTGCTGAGTCACAGCAACACGTTGCCAGTACTGCTAGTTTATAATAAGTGTAATACTTTGCACAGTTAATTATTTTCTTTGTTTACCTAGATCAAAGATGACATTTAGAGAAATCCTCTTCAAATTAAACCAAGATGCAAGATTACTAGTCAGAGGAACAGAAGCCCTAAACAAGAAAATAATCCACACAGAATATGTATTCATATTAAATGAAATATATATATATATATATATATATATATATATATATATATATATATATAATATATATATATATATATATATATATATATATATATATATATATATATATATATATATATATATATATATATATATATATATATATTATATATATATATATATATATATATATATATATATATATATATATATATATATATATATATATATATATATATATATTATATATATATATATATATATATATATATATATATATATATATATATATATATATATATATATATTGGGGGGTACCACCTCTGGTGCAATTATAGGGACCCACAGCCTCAGAGAAGGGAACACAGAGCATTCAGGGAAAAACTTGCCATTTAACTCTGAATACATAAGGGTGTTCGCTTCTCCTACCACCCCCCTTTTTTATGGTGTACACTTTATTATGCAAGGTTATACAGTTACATATCTGATTGTATACAAAAAATGAACATTAAGAGGACACAAAAATAGTTCACTTCCTAGAGGCTGTAGATTTCCTCGAACTCCTCCGACGTTGGGCAGGAACCGAGGATGCAGCGAGCATTCCCCCTCTGGATCGCGACACTGAGGCTCTGAAAGAGAAAACTTGCCGCTCTAGGGTCTCTTGTGGAGTCAATGAGCTTGGAACCAAGATCCTTTAGAAACCTTCTTGCACTCTCTCCCCATGGGCCTAGGGTCTCAGACCCTATTGGAACGAAGTTGTACCGATGATCTAATTGCCTGTACTTGGCTGACTTGTCTCTTTCTCTGTGTGTCGCCGCGGCTCCTGCTGTGCCGGCAGAGAGGTTGATGTATGTGGCTGCCATGGTGGATACGCAAGTATAGTCCCATGCCAACTGTCATCCACCCTTCCACGGACGCAGTGTGATTCCGTCTGGTCGGCCGGCAAAGCTAACAGAGTATGCGGTATGTACCGTCGCTTTTCTTAACCAGCAAACACGGGGAACTCCACTCGCTGTTGCTAGGCTCGGCAAGGTCATTCTCATGAAGATACTCCACCTCCTTCCTCATCAATTCTCGCTTCTCAGGGCTGACCCTATAAGCACTCTGTTTAATGGGCCTGGCGTCCCCACCTCTACCTCGAGCGTCACACGTCGGCGTCGGGGCACGTAGGTAAAAAGAGATGCATTCTCTCTCAACAGGTCTGTCAAATCCGCTCTCTGTCTTCCTTCCAGGTGTTGAAGCTTGACTCCGATATTCTCCAAACTCTCCGCATTGGAGAGATGGGTGCCGACCGCCCTGGACCACTTTCCTTCCTCTGCTGGAATCTCTTGATTCACCTGCACGCATAAGACCACTTTCTGTTGTAGTTCTCGTGGCATTGTTTCGTCTTGCATGGCGGTTCCTCCTTCTTCAGGGAAGATTGGCTTCAGACGGTCGATATGACACACCTGTCTCTTATGGGGTCTGTCTGGCTTGCTGACTTCATAGCTTACTGGACCAGGGTCTTAGCACCTTATACGGTCCCTCAAATCGTGACTCGGTCATACGGCTCTTCCCTGGCATTAACACCATAACCTGGGACCCAACCTAGAACTCTCTTGGCGTAGCTTTCTTGTCGTACAATTCTGACATCTTTAGCTGCGCCTCCTTCAAATGCTTTCCAGCTAGCTCTTTCGCCAACGCGAGACGCTCCTTAAATTTCTGCACTACTACTTCACTACCTGTTCTTTCACTGTTGTTTTCCTTCTGATGTGACTGTGGAGTAGCTTTGGTTCGGTCTTGGCTTTGTTTGCTATATCATTTTCATAACTTTTCTCTGCTTCTTTTCTCACCCTGACATACTCATTCCTGGTTCTCTGGTATCTCTCTCTGCTTTCTGGTGTTCTGTTATTCCAGAAGTTCCTCCACGCCCTTTTGTTCAGTTTCTTTGCTTCCATACATGCCCTATTATACCATGGATTCTTCTTTTGCTTCTCGGATTTTTCCTTTTGGGCCGGGATGTATCTGCTTACTGCCTCCTGACACTTTTGGGTGACATAGTCCATCATATCTTGTACAGACTTAGCTCTGAGGTCTGTGTCCCAAGGTATTTCCCTTAGGAAGCTTCTCATCTCTTCATAATTTCCCTTTCGGTATGCCAGCCTTTTGTTTCCTAGTTCTTTTTCGGGGGGGGGGGATAATTCCTAGCTCAACCAGGTACTCAAAGTTCAATACACTGTGATCACTCATTCCCAAGGGTGCTTCCATCATGACTTCCCTTATATCCTACTCATTTAAGGTAAATATCAGATCACGCATTGCTGGTTTATCTTCTCCTCTCAATCTTGTTGGATCCTTGATGTGCTGGCTTAGAAAGTTTCTTGTTGCCACTTCCAGCAGCTTAGCTCCCCATGTTTCTGGTCCTCCTTGCGGGTCTCTGTTCTCCCAATCTATCTTCCCATGATTGAAGTCTCCCATGATTAGTAGTCCAGATCCATTCCTGCTAGCAACAGAAGCTGCTCTCTCTGTTATGTTAATGATGGCCATATTGTTTCTATCATATTCCTGTCTGGGTCTTCTGTCATTTGGTGGTGGATTATATATGACTACGACTATAATTTTTTGCCCTCCAGTTGTTATTGTTCCTATTATGTTGTCACTGAAATCGTCACATCCCTGAACAACCAACTCCTCAAAATCCCAGCCTTTTCTTACCAGCAGTGCTACACCACCACCACCTCTTCCTTCTCTCTCTTTCCTCATAACATAATAGTCCTGTGGAAACACTGCATTTGTTATGGTTTTCGTCAGCTTTGTTTCTGTGAGAGCTATTATGTCTGGGTTTTCCTCTAGTACCCATTCTCCAAGTACATTTGCTTTATTTGTAATTCCATCTATGTTAGTGTACATTGCCTTGAGGCTCACTTTCTTCTGTCCCTTCTCAAATCTTCTCCTTGGTGAATGTTCTGCTGGTGGAGGAAGCTGTGCCAGGGTTGTGAGGATTTGTGAGGTGGGTATCAGGGTTGCAGAGGATACTGGGATGAGAGATGGGGGGTCAAGTGAAGGGGGAGGGACAGGGGAGGGTATGGGTGAAAGGGGCGGGAGGACAGGAAGGAAATGAAGGTTTTCTATGCAGAGGAGGGTGGTGGGGTTGCCCTCCCCGCTGGTGTTACTGGGTAGCTAGTTGTGGGTTCCCCCCTCACCTCTGGGGGTGACGTGTTGGGAACTGTGGTTTCCTGGTTTTCCCCTCTCGCTCTGCGCTTCTTCCTTGCTTCTGCCGCCATGGCCCTCTTCTTTGTTTCTCTGGAGGAATACTTTTTGAATTCTTCCACATGTTGCAGTTGGCTTTTCTTTTTAGAATCATGTCCTTTCTGTTCTCGTTTGCAAACACTATCTTTAACACACGGTCTCGGTCCTTTTTGTACCAGCCTAACCTGAAAACCTTCTCAATGCTATGCTCAGCCCTTTCCATGTCTAGTGCCTTCAGTATTTCATTCACTGCCGCTTTGTCCTTATCATTCCACTCTTTCCTATTAGAGCCTTCCTGCTCTTTAATACCTACAGCTACCACTGATCTTTTCCTTTCCAGCAGCTGGCTAGTGGAGCGTGCCGCTTCCTGTGAGGTGGCTGCTTTCATGGCAACCTCCATCACAGCAGACATTACTTCAGAGTTTTTTTTTTAGCACTTCTGCAAATGTTGCTTTTATTGTGGCATTCTCTTCCAAAATACTATTACCACCTGCTCCCTGGGTGGTTATCTGAGTCTCAGCATCGACACTATTCTCTTTTGTGTCTGTACTCACCTAGTTGTTGTCACCTAGTTGTGCTTGTGGGGGTGAGCTCTGGCTCTTTGGTCCCGCCTCTCAACCGTCAATCAACAGGTGTACAGTTTCCTGAGCCTAATGGGCTCTATCATATCTACACTTGAAACTGTGTATGGAGTCAGCCTCCACCACATCGCTTCCTAATGCATTCCATTTGTCAACCACTCTGACACTAAAAAAGTTCTTTCTAATATCTCTGTGGCTCATTTGGGCACTCAGTTTCCACCTGTGTCCCCTAGTGCGTGTGCCCCTTGTGTTAAACAGCCTGTCTTTATCAACCCTGTCGATTCCCCTGAGAATCTTGAATGTGGTGATCATGTCCCCCCTAACTCTTCTGTCTTCCAACGAAGTGAGGTTTAATTCCTGCAGTCGCTCCTCGTAGCTCATACCTCTCAGCTCGGGTACTAGTCTGGTGGCAAACCTTTGAACCTTTTCCAGTTTAGTCTTATGCTTGACTAGATAGGGACTCCATGCTGGAGCCGCATACTCCAGGATTGGTCTGACATATGTGGTATATAATGTTCTGAAAGATTCCTTACACAAGTTTCTAAAGGCCGTTCTTATGTTAGCCAACCTGGCATATGCTGCTGATGTTATCCTCTTGATATGAGCTTCAGGGGACAGGTCTGGCGTGATATCAACCCCCAGGTCTTTCTCTCTCTCTGACTCTTGAAGTATTTCATCTCCCAAATGATACCTTGTATCTGGTCTCCTGCTTCCTACCCCTATCTTCATTACATTACATTTGCTTGGGTTAAACTCTAACAGCCATTTGTTCGACCATTCCTGCAGCTTGTCCAGGTCTTCTTGAAGTCTCAAGCTGTCCTCCTCTGTCTTAATCCTTCTCATAATTTTGGCGTCGTCAGCAAACATTGAGAGGAATGAGTCTATACCCTCTGGGAGATCATTTACGTATATCAGAAACAGGATAGGTCCAAGTACAGAGCCCTGTGGGACTCCACTGGTGACTTCACGCCAGTCTGAGGTCTCACCCCTCACTGTAACTCTCTGCTTCCTATTGCTTAGGTACTCCCTTATCCACTGGAGCGCCCTACCTGTTACTCCTGCCTGTTTCTCCAGCTTATGCATCAACCTTTTATGGGGTACTGTGTCAAAGGCTTTCCGACAGTCCAAAAAAATGCAGTCCGCCCACCCTTCTCTTTCTTGCTTAATTCTTGTCACCTGATCGTAGAATTCTATCAAGCCTGTAAGGCAAGATTTACCCTCCCTGAACCCATGTTGATGGGTTGTCACGAAGTCTCTTCTCTCCAGATGTGTTACTAGGTTTTTTCTCACAATCTTCTCCATCACCTTGCATGGTATACAAGTTAAGGACACTGGCCTGTAGTTCAGTGCCTCTTGTCTGTCACCCTTTTTGTATATTGGTACTACATTAGCAGTCTTCCATATTTCTGGTAGGTCCCCGTTTCCAGTGACTTACTTTACACTATGGAGAGT
>WNGS01165523.1:4601712-4644418 GCA_020271785.1 Procambarus virginalis
ACAAGACACCATTATGTTTTGGAGGAGCCTATTCTTACCCGTCAAGAAATACTGTAAAGGATAATTATTGACTACAGAGAATTTCGCGGACTGCTGGTGTTTGATATGTTGAACTGGTTAAAGGAACCATATTTGCTAGCAAAAAATTTCTGTGAAATAATTCGTGTTATATGTTTTGACTATCTAATAGCGTATTGCTATATTTGTCTTTTATGTATTGCTTTGTCTTGCTAATAGTTTAATGCCGCATTTTTGTCTGACTCACTTAGCAAAAGTGAAGAGAAAATATTGAAAAAACTTGCAAAGGTTAAAACTGAGAAATCATATCGCATATGTTAAGTTTGGACTAGCTGATTAATAGCATGTGCTACTACTACATTATTGTCTTTATGTTATGTGTACCCTCGATAGCGATGTGTAAATGGTTGGAATTGTATCCTGTGGCGGATCCCGTTTCCCTCTTACTGCACTGCAAATATGGATGCTGAAAAGTATTTTTTATGGAACATGAGTTCCTCTTACTTCCTTACCCACCCTTTTTAAAACCTAGGATGCATAACCACTGCTCATGTCATTATTTAAATATTCAACCCATCGTCCTGTTTAGATAGTAGTTTTTGTAACTATGTGCACTATACTACATAGATTGACGTACCATTAGTAGAATTATATATTAGACGTACTATATAGTATATAGTGAAATACTATATAGTAGAATTTTGTACTGTTCACTTTATTTAGAAAATGTAAAAAAAATGAACCTTAAAAACTAGTTTAAATGTTCCTAGGCTTAGTATAAGACACATATGTACTGTATTAGGCATCAGATATCGTGTATTAGGCCTATGAATAATTTCTAGGCTAGTTTAGTTTATCTTTCATCATGAATAGAAAATCTTTACTGGTTTGTCCAAATTAAATTTTACCGATTTCTGCTTTCCAAGTGTGTTGTACGTCGATATATGTACTATGGTTCTCATCGTTACTATAAATATTATCAAAACAAGAAGGACGGGCTGAAATAATAGGGACGACAGGGAGTCACATGATGGGTTTGGCCTCTAATAGAGAGTAAGTCCCTGGTCTTAGGTCCTTTATCGTACAGAAAGTCCGGGTCTTAGGCCCCTTATCTTACAGACAGTAAGTCCCGGGTCTTAAGGCCCCTTATTTTACAGAGAGTAAATCCCGGGTCTTAGGCCCCTTATCTTAGAGAGAGTAAGTCCCGGGTCTTAGGTCCTTTATCTTACAGAAAGTCCGGGTCTTAGGCCCTTTATCTTACAAAGAGTAAGTCCCGGGTCTTAAGGCCCCTTATTTTACAGAGAGTAAATCCTGGGTCTTAGGCCCCTTATCTTTGATAGAGTAAGCCCCGGGTCTTAGGCCCCTTAGTAGTGAAAAATACGCCTTGAACCGCGCGCACCAGCTGCCAGGTGGCTCTAATAGAGCCACCTGGACAGGTGGTGCGCACGTGTCTAGTTGCAAAGGGTTTTGAGGGAATTTTCCCGGAAGTTGTGGCGTTTCCGGCGCGTGTGAGCATCTGGTGTTAGATTATGCGGTCTGGGAAGATGGGGGGTTATGTTGTGTGGGGTAGGAGAGTATGTGGGCTATGTGTTGTATGAGGTATAGTATGGAATAAGTGGATGAGAGTGGATGTGAGTAGTTGAATATGTATGTGTGTTTGCCATAGAGTTAATCCTTTGTGTAGATAATAGTTTGATTAAAGATGAGAGTATGTAGAGGCTGTGTGCAGGTGTGTGTGTAGGTGTGAGGGGGACCCAACATATGTTGATGGGGTGGGGGAGCGAGTGGGGGAGGGGTGAGAGAGGAGTGAGGGAGTGTGAGGAGGGCTGCCCCTTGGCAGGAGAGTGTTTAGGGTCATTTGTGGTTTTGTGGATTAGACAGCCATTATTTTTCTTCGAGGGCTGTGTTGGAAGCTGCACCAGGGCGGATGTGCTCCTCCCCTCCCACCCCACTTCCCCTCAGCTCCCCCTGGAGAGGTGAGAGCCTGTATCTATCGCCTATCAATTTCACACACTCCGTGAATCTGGAGCACTGCTTTTGTTGACAGCAATACGGCTCACCATAGTCACTCCTGTCACAGCTCATTCTGCCACATAGTACCAGCGAGACATGGGCCATGAGGCAGCCCACATACCGCTAAGAAAGGAGAACTGTACTGGTGTGTATTCTTTGACGCCTCACACATTAAGGTGTGGTCATATGTCCCACACACCCCTCACTCCCCTCCCATGCAGCTGCCAGTCGTCAATTCCCCACTTCACATTTCCCTAGCCTGCCATAAACAAGATAAACACATTATATATATATATATATATATATATATATATATATATATATATATATATATATATATATACATATATATAACATATATATATATATAAATATATATATATATATATATATATATATATATATATATATATATATATAATATATATAAATATAAATATATATTATATATATATANAGTTACTCAACCACTATGACAAAATCACAGAAGCCCTAGAAGAAAAGCAAAATGCCGATGTTGTATACACAGACTTTGGAAAGGCTTTCGACAAATGTGACCATGGGGTTGGGGATAGCTCACAAAATGAGGTCATTGGGAATAACTGGAAAGTAGGACGCTGGATACTCAATTGCCTGTCGAACAGAACACAAAGAGTAACAGTCAATCAGATAAAATCGAGTCCAAGCGATGTTAAAGCTCTGTACCTCAGGTACAGTCCTTGCACCGCTACTGTTCCTTATTCTCATATCTGATATAGACAAAAATACACGTCACAGCTTCGTGTCGTCCTTTGCAGATGACACAAAAATCAGCATGAAAATTACCTCTTCTGAAGACATTGAAAAACTACAAGCAGATGTCAACAAAGTTTTCGATTGGGCAGCAGAAAATACATGATGTTTAACAGTGATAAATTTCAAGTACTCAGTACGGCAAAAATGAGGATCTGAAACATAATACAGGGTACAAAACACAATCGAATCTTCCCATAGTAGAAAAATAGCATGTCAAGGATTTGGGAATAACGATGTCAGGCGATCTAACGTTTAGGGAGCATACCCAAGCAAATATTGCTTCACCCAGAAAAATGATCTGATGGATTACGAGAACTTTCAAATCCAGGGATCCCATCACAATAGTTGTACTCTTTAAGTCACTTGTGTTGTCCCGTCTCGAGTACTGCTCAGGACTCACTTCCCCCTTCAGAGCAGGAGAGATTGCTGAAATAGAGGGAATACAGAGAACATATACGGCACGTTTAGACGAGATAAAGCACCAGAATTATTGGGAACGTCTCAAAGCTCTCTAAATGTACTCTCGAGAAAGGAGACGAGAGAGATAAATGTGAAACTAATCAGAAATGTGATGATAAATTCGATAAATGTGACCATGGCGTGATAGCACACAAAATGAAGTCAATGGGAATAACCGGTAAAGTAGGACGCTGGATACTCAGTTTTCTGTCAAACAGGACTCAGCGAGTAACGGTCAACCATATAAAATCTAGTCCAAGTGCAGTTAAAAGCTCTGTACCTCAGGGTACAGTCCATGCACCGCTGCTTTTCCTTATTCTCATATCAGATATAGACAAAAATACAAGTCACAGCTTCGTATCATCCTTTGCAGACGACACAAAAATCAGTAAGAAAATTACCTCGGCTGAAGACATTGAAAAACTTCAAGCTGATATTAATAAAGTTTTCGACTGGGCATCAGAAAATAATATGATGTTTAACAGTGACAAATTCCAGGTACTCAGGTACGGTAAAAATGAGGACCTTAAACATAATACAGGGTACAAAACACAATCAAATGTGCCCATAGTAGGAAAACAACATGTAAAGGATTTGGGAATAATGATGTCTGACGACCTAACGTTTAGGGAGCATAACCAAGCAAATATTGCGACAGCCAGAAAAATGATAGGATGGATTACGAGAACTTTCAAATCCAGGGATCCCATCACAATGCTTGTACTCTTCAAGTCACTTGTGCTGTCCCGTCTTGAGTACTGTTCAGTACTCACTTCCCCTTTAGAGCAGGAGAGATTGCTGAAATAGAGGGAATACAGAGAACATATACGGCACGCATAGACGCGATAAAGCACCTAAATTATTGGGATCGTCTCAAAGCTCTCCAAATGTACTCACTAGAAAGAAGACGAGAGAGATATCAAATAATATACACCTGGAAGATACTGGAGGGCCAGGTCCCAAATCTACACAGTAAAATAACAACGTACTGGAGTGAACGATATGGAAGAAAATGCAGAATAGAGCCAGTGAAGAGCAGGGGTGCCATAGGCACAATCAGAGAACACTGTATAAACATCAGAGGTCCGCGGTTGTTCAACGTCCTCCCAGCAAGCATAAGAAATATTGCCGGAACAACCGTGGACATCTTCAAGAGGAAACTAGATTTATTCCTCCAAGGAGTTCCGGACCAGCCGGGCTGTGGTGGGTATGTGGGCCTGCGGGCCGCTCCAAGCAACAGCCTAGTGGACCAAACTCTCACAAGTCAAGCCTGGCCTCGGGCCGGGCTTGGGGAGTAGAAGAACTCCCAGAACCCCATCAACCAGGTATCAACCAGATACCAAATAATATACACATGGAAAATACTGGAGGGCCAGGTCCCAAATCTGCACAGTAAAATAACAACGTACTGGAGTGAACGATATGGAAGAAAATGCAAGATTGATCCAGTGAAGGGCAGAGGTGCCATAGGCACAATCAGAGAGCACTGTATAAACATCAGAAGTCCGCGGTTGTTCAACGTCCTCCCAGCGACTATAAGAAATATTGCCGGAACAACCGTGGACATCTTCAAGAGAAAACTGGACTGTTTTCTAAGAGAAGTTCCGGACCAGCCGGGCTGTGGTGGGTATGTGGCCCTGCGGGCCGCTCCAAGCAACAGCTTGGTGGACCAAGCTCTCACAAGTCGAGCCTGGCCTCGGGCCGGGCTTGGGGAGTAGAAGAACCCCCAGAACTCCGTCAAGCAGGTGCTTGCTGGGGTTAAGTTTTGGCTCTTTGGTCCCGCCTCTGAACTGTGAATCAACTGGTGTACATATTCTTGAGCCTACTCGGCTCTATTAAATATTCACTTGAAACTGTGTATGGAGTCTGCCTCCACCACATCACTGCTTAATGCATTCCATTTGTTAATCACTCTGACACTGAAAAAATTTCTCTATTGTCTCTCAGGCTCATTTGGGTACTACGTTTCCACTTATGTCTGCTTGTTCGTGTTCCTCTCATGCTATGGAGTTTATCTTTGTTCACCCTTTCTTACAGAACAGGGTTCCGCGGGGCCGCGGGGACGCTAAGCCCCGAAATCATCTCAAGATAACCTCAAGATAACAACGTCAATTCCCTTGAGAATTTTGTAGGTGGTTATCATCTCCACTTACACTTCTGTTTTCCAGTGTTGCATCATGGGTCTACTCTCCCTCTGCACCTGGGTGCCACTGACCACCCTGGGAGCACAAAAGTCACAGCCAAGGGCTGAGTCACTGTCCGCAACACGGTCTTCCATCCATGGAGATTGGAGAAGCTCGTCTTTCCCTCCTGTCGCCGAGTTCGAATCCCGTAACACCTCAGCCGAACTTTCCTGCAATAAACTTACACCCAGGTGAATCATACCCTTCACCTGTAATTAAGGTCGCCAGCTTGGTACCTGTACTCACGACCCAGCAATACTTTCAGTGGTCTTACCAACAGTCATTGGTAAATGGTTTCAGTGATAGATTTAGTGTGGTTCAATAATAAATTATTATATTAATCGCCCAATAGATGGAGGAGACAATGTAAATGGAATGATACAATATTAACGAGTTTACTAAAATAAATATACACTTGTTCATAAATGATAAAATCTGCAGCAATGGCATAAGGCGGCAACACTCCATAAATCGTATCTGGCAAATAAGTCTGCTGGCCATATATATGCCACATGCCTTGACACATGTAACTAGTCACCACTTCTCGTCGTCACAAATATCACTGTATCCATACATAAAATAATAATAATCGTGGCAAATAGCCTAGCACTAGATCCATACTAATAATATCAATAGTGATGATTGTTACAGCCACTATGGGCCAGTAACTAGATTCTTGATGATATAACCTCTTTAATAGCATCCGACCCCAACTCGGTAGATCAAGATTTCAAGTGGATTAAGATCAAGATTTCAAGCGGATTAAGGCGTCCTGTACATACCAGTTGCGTTGCTCCTGGCAGTATGGGTTCGAGTCACTTCTGGGGTGTGAGATTTCAGTTGCAAATAGTCCTGGGGACCATTCAAGCTTGTTCGCATTTGTGTTCCTCACATGTGCCCCAAAGAATGAGGAGATTTGATAAAATGCTATGCCCAAGATTACCATTATATATATATATATATATATATATATATATATATATATATATATATATATATATATATATATATATATATATATATATATATATATATATATATATTATATAATATATATATATATATATATAAATATATATATAATATATATATATATATATATATATATATATATATATATATATATATATATATATATATATATATATATATATATATATATATATATATATATATATATATATATATATATATATATATATATATATATATATATATGCAATTGACGATCACTAAACACTGATCATTTGTATGCGGAAAAACAACAAAGAAATGCAGAAAGGGGGGTGAACGTTTCGCCTTTTCAAGGCCTTTGTCAACACCAGACTGACTGAGGACAGGAGAGAGAAGATACAGGTCATCACCTATACCTGACCAACCCATCCCTAGGAAAGGATTACCAGAAACAGGAAAGGTCAAAGAGGATTAAGTGGTCAGAGAATTAAGGATGAAAGATTAAGGAAAAGCCTCATGGACACAATAAATGAATATACAATTGTAATGAAACATTGTATGCCTCAATTTAAGAGTTTTTTCTTAAACTGTTGTGTAATATTGTAACTTAAAACTGGGTCAAGTTTGTACATACCAGTACTAACATTGAGAAGATTTGGACATTGACTAATTAGCGCAGACTCGATTAAATTCCGTTCCACAAAGCCATTGCAATAGGTAATGCTTTTAGCCCCATCCCAATTAATAGTGTGATCACACAAACTTGTGTGTAGATACAAAGCATTAGACGTTTGGGCAGTTCTTATACTATAAGCATGTTGGGACATACGCAATTGTAAGGATTTTCCTGTTTGTCCAAGGTACACAGACTCACAATCATTGCAAGGAATCGAATACACACAACCTGCTGTCCCAGGGGAGTTTTTTATTAAATTAGACTTGATCGTATTATTAGTAAACACCAAATTGATATTAAGGGTCTTAAAAACTGGGGAAAGTTTCTCAAATCCCATCGCATAAGGTACCACCAATGAGTTTCTATTTTCTGGTTTCGCTTTGGAGACATTATTATAAAACGTACGTTTAGCATTCCCAAACGAACAATCCAAAAACATCTTAGGGTACTGTAAACTTTTCCCAATTTCATATATTTTAGCTATCTCTTCATCAAAAAACTCAGGGCTGCATACCCTCAAAGCTCGAAGAAACATTCCTGAAAATACTGCCTGTTTAACTTTACTATGATGATTCGAATAATAATGAACAAACGACCCGACGTTGGTAGGTTTTCTATACACATTAAATTTGAACCTTCTATTGACTCTATGAATCATAATGTCCAAAAATGGAAGAGTACCATTCTCCTCATTTTCGCACGTGAATTTTATTGAAGGTACCAAAGAATTAAGTTCATTAAGAAAAACATTTTGGTCTTGGTCACTCGGCCATAAGCACAAAATATCGTCGACATACCTAAACCAGACTACATTAGTTGGGATAATCCTGGATAAGATCTTTGTTTCGAAGAACTCCATATACAAATTGCTCAAAACAGGGGAAAGGGGATTGCCCATAGCCATACCAAATGTTTGTTTGAAAAATTTTCCATTGAAACTGAAATAATTGTCTTTTATACATAATTTGATAAGTTCCGCAAAGTTTCCCACGGATCACCTCCCTACAAACACACACACACACGCAAACACGCACATGAACGCACATTGATTGACGGTTGAGAAGCGGGACCAAAGAGCCAGAGCTCAACTCCCGCAAACACAACTAGGTGAGTACAATAAGGCGAGTACATACACGCACATGCACTAACACGCACGCACGCATGCACTTACGCACACGCACACACTGCTGGTGAAGCTCTGCTGGTAAGAAAGGGCTGGGATTTTGAGGAGATTGTTATTCAGGGTTGTGAGAGTTTCAGTGACTACATAGCAGGTACCATAACAACTGGAGGCCAAAAAATTATAGTTGTAGTCATATATAATCCACCACCAAATGACAGAAGGCCCAGACAGTAATATGATAGAAAAAACTTAGCTACCATTAACATAATGGAGAGAGCAGCTTCTGTTGCCAGCAGGAATGGATCTGGATTACTAAGCATGGGAGACTTCAACCACGGGAAAATAGACTGGAAGAACAGAAATCTGCATGGAGGACCAGAAACATGGAGAGCTAAGCTGCTGGACGTGACAACAAGACACTTTCTAATCCAGCACATCAAGGAACCAACAAGAACGAGAGGAGAAGATGAACCAGCCATGCTCGATCTGATATTTACCCTAAATGAGTGGGATATAAGGGAAGTTAAGATGGAAGCACCCTTGGGAATGAGTGACCACAGTGTATTAAACTTTGAGTACCTGGGAGAGCTATGAATTATCTCCCCCCCCCAAAAAGAGTTAGGAAACAAACGGCTGGCATACCGGAAGGGGAACTATGGAGAGATGAGACATTTCCAAAGGGAAATACCTTGGGACACAGATCTCAGAGATAAGTCTGTACAAGATATGATGGACTATGTCACCCAAAAGTGTCTGGAGGCAGTAAACAGGCTCATCCCGTCCCAAAGGGGAAAATCCAAGAAGCACAAGAAGAATCCATGGTATAATAGGGCATGTATTGAAGGAAAGGAACTCATCAAAAGGGCGTGGAGCAACTTCCGGAATAACAGGACACCAGAAAGCAGAGAGAGATACCAGAGAACCAGGAATGAGTATGTTTGGGTGAGAAGAGAAGCAGAGAAAAATTATGAAAATGAAATAGCAAACAAAGCCAAGGCCGAACCAAAGCTACTCCATAGTCACATCAGGAGGAAAACAACAGTGAAAGAACAGGTATTGAAACTTAGAACAGGCGAGGACAGGTATACAGAGAATGACAAAAAGGTGTGTGAAGAACTCAACAAGAGGTTCCAGGAGGGCTTCCCAATAGAACAAGGTGAGTTCACTGTGCTAGGAGAAAGGGAAGTAAACCAGGCGGCCTTGGAATGGTTCGAAATTACGAATGAGGAGGTCAAGAAACACCTGCTGGATCAGGATGTTAAAAAGGCTGTTGGTCCAGACGGGATCTCACCATGGGTACTGAAAGAGCGTACAGAGGCACTTTGCTTGCCACTCTCCATAGAGTATAGTAGGTCACTGGAGACGTGAGACCTACCAGAAATATGGAAGACGGCGAATGTGGTCCCAAAATACAAGAAGGGCGACAGGCAAAAGGCCCTGAACTCCAGGCCAGTGTCCTTGACTTATATACCTTGCAACGTGATGGACAAGATCGTGAGAAAAAACCTGGTAACACATCTGGAGAGAAGGAACTTCGTGACAAATTGCCAACATGGATTCAGGGAGGGTAAATCTTGCCTGACAGGCTTAATAGAATTCTACGACCAGGTGACAAAGATTAAGCAAGAAAGAGAAGGCTGGGCGGACTGTATTTTCTTGGATCGTCGGAAAACCTTTGACACAGTACCGCATAAGAGGCTGGTACATAAGCTGGAGAGACAGGCAAGTATAGTTGGTAAGGTGCTCCAGTGGATAAGGAAGTACCTAAGCAATAGGAAGCAGAGAGTTACGGTGAGGGGTGAGACCTCAGATTATCGTGAAGTCACCAGTGGAGTCCCACAGGGCTCTGTACTCGGACCTATCCTGTTTCTGATATTCGTAAATGATCTCCCAGAGAGTATAGACTCATCCCTCTCAATCTTTGCTGACGATGCAAAAATTATGAAAAGGGTTAAGGCAGAGGAGGACAGCTTGAGGCTTCAAGAAGACCTGAACAAGCTGAAGGAATGGTCGAACAAATGGTTGTTAGAGTTTAACCCAAGCAAATGTAATGTAATGAAGATAGGTGCAGGGAGCAGGAGACCAGATACAAGGTATCATTTGGGAGATGAAATACTTCAAGGGTCAGAGAGAGAGAAACACCTGGGGGTTGATATCACGCCAGACCTGTCCCCTGAAGCCCATATCAAGAGGATGACATTAGCGGCATATGCCAGGTTGGCCAAAATACGAACGGCCTATAGACATTTGGGTAAGGAATCATCCATATGTAGTGAAGCATAAGGCTAAACTGGAATAGATTCAAATGTTTGCCACCAGACTAGTTCCCGAACTGAGGGATATGAGCTACGAGGAAAGACTACAGGAATTAAACCTCATGTCACTGGAAGACAGAAGAGCTAGGGGGGACATGATTACCACATACACTATTATCAAAGGAATTGATAGGGTAGATAAAGACAGGCAATTTAACACACGGGGCACATGCACTAGTATACTCAGGTGAAATTTGAGTGCCCAAATGAGCCACACAGATATTAGAAAGAACATTTTTAGTGTCAGAGTAGTAGACAAATGGAATGCGTTAGGAAGTGATGTGGGTGAGGCAGACGTCATACACAGTTTCATGTGTAGAGATGATAGAGCCCAGTAGGCTCAGTAACCTGTACATCAGTAGATTGACAGTTGAGAGGCGGGACCAAAGAGCCAGAGCTCAACACCCGCAAGCACAACTAGGTGAGTACAACTAGGTGAGTACACACAAACACCCAAGTTACCCAGGAATAAATAGGTACCTGGGAGTTAGACAGCTGTTACGGGCTGCTTCCTGGGTAAGTACTCACCTATTTGTGCCTGCAGGATCGAGCATTGTCTTTACAGCCATCGGTTGTTTACGACAATGACCCCAGTCCCATTTCCCAATTATATCTAGTTTTTAAATTATGAATAGAGTTTGCTTCCGCAACCTGTCCCTAAGGTGCATTCCATTTTTCCACTACTCTCACGTTAAAAGAAAACTTCCTAACATTTCTGTGACTCATCTGAGTTTCCAGCTTCCACCCATGTCCCTCGCTCTGTTAATATTACGTGTGAACATATCATCTATTTCCACTTTGTCAATTCCCCTGAGTATTTTATACGTTCCTCTCATATCCCCCCCTCCCCATTCTCTCCCTTCTTTTTTCTCGTGTCGTAAGGTTCAGTTCCTTCAGGAGCTCTTCATATTCCATCCCTCGTAACTCTGGGACGAGCCTCATCTCAAACTTCTGAACCTTTTCTTGTTTCCTTATGTATTTCTTCAGGTAGATAGAGTTTGCTTCTGCAACCTATTCCTAAGGTGCATTCCATTTTTCCACTACTCTCACGTTAAAAGAAAACTTCCTAACATTTCTGTGACTCATCTGAGTTTCCAGCTTCCACCCATGTCCCCTCGTTCTGTTAATATTACGTGTGAACATAACATCAATTTCCACTTTGTCAATTTTCCTGAGTATTTTATACGTTCCTATCATATCCCCCCCTCTCCCCCTTCTTTTTTCTCGTGTCGTAAGGTTCAGTTCCTTCAGACGCTCTTTATATTCCATCCCTCGTAACTCTGGAACGGCATGATTTCCTTTCTAGAACCCATGTTGATGTTTGTTTACAAGCCTAATGCTCTCCAGGTGTGCAACAAGTCTAAGCCTAATTATTCTTTTAAGTATTTTGCAGGGAGTGCTTGTCAGTGATTCGGGTCTGTAGTTAAGTGCCTCCTCCCTATCTTATTTATTGAAAATCAGTATGACATTTGCCTTCTTCCAGCAACTGGGCAATTCTCCCAACATAGTGACTCATTAAAGATCATTGCCAGAGTGTGTGTGTGCGTGTGTATTCACCTAGTTGTATTCACCTAGATGTGCTTGAGGGGGTTGAGATCTGCTCTTTCTGCCCGCCTCTCAACTTTCAATCAATCAACTGTTACTACTAACTATTTTTTTTGGTCAACACACACACACACACACACACACACACACACACACACACACACACACACACACACACACACACACACACACACACACACACACACACACACACACACACAAAGACAAAGATTAAGCAAGAAAGAGAGGGCTGGGCGGACTGCATTTTCTTGGATTGTCGGAAAGCATTTGACACAGTACTGCATAAGAGGCTGGTACATAAGCTGGAGAGACAGGCAGGTGTAGCTGGTATGGTGCTCCAGTGGATAAGGGAGTACCTAAGCAATAGGAAGCAGAGAGTTACGGTGAGGGGTGAGACCTCCGATTGGCGTGAAGTCACCAGTGGAGTCTCACAGGGCTTTGTACTCGGTCCTATCTTGTTTCTGATATATGTAAATGATCTCCCGAGGGTATCGATTCATTTCTCTCGATGTTTGCGGACGATGCCAAAATTATGAGAAGGATTAAAACAGAAGAGGACTGTTTGAAGCTTCAAGAAGACCTAGACAAGCTGAAGGAATGGTCGAACAAATGGTTGTTAGAGTTTAACCCAACCAATGTAATGTAATGAAGATAGGTGTAGGGAGTATGAGGCCAGACACAAGGTATCATCTGGAGAGGAAATTCTTCAGAAGTCAGAAAAAGAAAAAGACTTGGGGGTTGATATCACGCCAGACCTGTCTCCTGCAGTACATATCAAGAGGATAACATCAGCGGCATATGCCAGGCTGGCCAACATACGAACGGCATTCAGAAACTTGTGTAAAGAATCATTCAGAACTTTGTATACCACATATGTCAGGCCAATTCTGGAGTATGCAGCCCCAGCATGGAGTCCATACCTAGTCAAAGATAAGACTAAACTGGAAAAGGTTCAAAGGTTTGCCACCAGACTAGTACCCGAGCTGAGAGGTATGAGCTACGAGGAGAGACTATAGGAATTAAACCTCACTTCGCTGGAAGACAGAAGAGTTACGGGGGACATGATCACCACACTTAAGATTCTGAAGGGAATTGATAGGGTAGATAAAGACAGGTTATTTAACACAAGGGGCACACGCACATGGGGACACAGGTGGAAACTGAGTGCCCAAATGAGCCACAGAGATATTATAAAGAACGTTTTTACTGTCAGAGTGGTTGACAAATGGAATGCATTAGGAAGTGATGTGGTAGAGGCTGACTCCATTACACAGTTTCAAGTGTAGATATGATAGAGCCCAATAGGCTCAGGAATCTGTACACCTGTTGATTGACGGTTGAGAGGCGGGACCAAAGAGCCAGAGCTCAACCCCCGCAAACACAACTAGGTGAGCACAACTTGGTGAGTACACACACACACACACACACACACACACCCACACACACACACACACACACACACACACACACACACACACACACATAAATACAAAGGAAGCTGCCCGTAGCAGCTGTCTAACTCCCAGTTATGTATTTACCACTAGGTAACAGGTGCACCAGAGTGAAGGAAACTCAGCCCATTTGTTTTTCCGCCGGTTTTGGGGATCGAACCCCGATCCCTAGGTCGACGAGTCTAGAGTGCTGTCCACTCAGCAACCGGCCTCTCACTACCGGTGTACTCACCTAATTGTACTCACCTAATTGTGCTTGCGGGGTTGAGCTTTGGCTCTTTGGTCCCGCCTCTCAACTGTCAATCAACAGGTGTACAGATTCCTGAGCCTACTGGGCTCTATCATATCTACACACACACACATGTGGTGTGTGTGTGTGTGTGTGTGGTGTGTGTGTGTGTGTGTGTGTGTGTGTGGTGTGTGTGTGTGTGTGTGTGTGTACTCATCTAATTGTGTTCCGGGGTTGAGGTCTGGCTCTTTGGTCCCGCCTCTCAACCGTCAATCAACGGGTGTACAGGTTCCTGAGAACGTGTGTGTGTGTGTGTGTGTGTGTGTGTGTGTGTGTGTGTGTGTGTGGTGTGTGTGTGTGTGTGTGTGTGTGTGTGTGTGTGTGTGTGTGTGTGTGTCGTGTGTGTGTGTGTGTGTGTGTGTGTGTGTGTGTGTGTGTGTGTGGTGTGTGTGTGTGTGTGTGTGTGTGTGTGTGTGTGTGTACCCACCTAGTTGTACTCACCTAGTTGTGCTTGCGGGGGTTGAGCTCTGGCTCTTTGGTCCCGCCTCTCAACCGTCAATCAACAGGTGTACAGTTTCCTGAGCATATTGGGCTCTATCATATCTACACTTGAAACTGTGTATGGAGTCAGCCTCAACCACATCGCTTCCTAATGCATTCCATTTGTCAACCACTCTGGCAATAAAAAAGTTCTTTCTAATATCTCTGTGGCTCATTTGGGCACTCAGTTTCCACCTGTGTCCCCTAGTGCGTGTGCCCCTTCTTGAGTTATCTTGAGACGATTTCGTGGCTTTTAAGTGTCCCCGCGGCCCGGTCCTCGACCAGGCCTCCACCCCCAGGAAGCAGCCCGTGACAGCTGACTAACAACCAGGTACCTATTTTACTGCTAGGTAACAGGACATAGGGTGAAAGAAACTCTGCCCATTGTTTCTCGACGGCGCCTGGGATCGAACCCAGGACCACAGGATCACAAGTCCAGCGTGCTGCCCGCTCGGCCGACCGGCTCCCATTTTAACACAAACCCTTGTGTTAAACAACCTGTCTTTATCAACCCTGTCGATTCCCCTGAGAATCTTGAATGTGGTGATCATGTCCCCCCTAACTCTTCTGTCTTCCAACGAAGTGAGGTTTTAATTCCCGTAGTCTCTCCTCGTAGCTCCTACCTCTCAGCTCGGGTACTAGTNCACACACACACACAGGAAGCAAAGGAAGAATCCGGGTTTAATAGGGAATGCATGAAAGCAAAGGAGCTGAACAAAAGGGCATGGAGGAACTTCCATAATAACAGAACACCAGAAAGTAGAGAGAGATACAGAGAACCAGGAACGAGTATGTCAGTGTGAGAAGAGCAGCTGAGAAAAGGTATGAAAATGATATAGCTAATAAAGCCAAGACTGAACCAAAGCTACTACACAGTCACATCAGGAGGAAGACAACAGTGAAGGAACAGGTGATTAAACTTAGGGTGGGCGAGGACAGGTACACAGAGAATGACAAAGAGGTGTGTGAAGAACTCAACAAAAGGTTCCAGGAGGTCTTTACAATAGAACAGGGAGATATCACGGCGCTGGGAGAGGTGGCAGCAAACCAGGTGACCTTGGATAGGTTCGAAATTACAAGAGATGAGGTCAAAAAGCACCTATTGGAGCTGGATGTGAGAAAAGCTGTTGGGCCGGATGGAATCTCGCCATGGGTATTGAAAGAGTGTGCAGGAGCACTTTGCTTACCACTCTCCATAGTGTATAGTAAGTCACTGGAAACGGGGGACCTACCAGAAATATGGAAGACTGCTAATGTAGTACCAATATACAAAAAGGGTGACAGACAAGAGGCACTGAACTACAGGCCAGTGTCCTTAACTTGTATACCATGCAAGGTGATGGAGAAGATTGTGAGAAAAAACCTAGTAACACATCTGGAGAGAAGAGACTTCGTGACAACCCATCAACATGGGTTCAGGGAGGGTAAATCTTGCCTTACAGGCTTGATAGAATTCTACGATCAGGTGACAAGAATTAAGCAAGAAAGAGAAGGGTGGGCGGACTGCATTTTTTTGGACTGTCGGAAAGCCTTTGACACAGTACCCCATAAAAGGTTGATGCATAAGCTGGAGAAACAGGCAGGAGTAACAGGTAGGGCGCTCCAGTGGATAAGGGAGTACCTAAGCAATAGGAAGCAGAGAGTTACAGTGAGGGGTGAGACCTCAGACTGGCGTGAAGTCACCAGTGGAGTCCCACAGGGCTCTGTACTTGGACCTATCCTGTTTCTGATATACGTAAATGATCTCCCAGAGGGTATAGACTCATTCCTCTCAATGTTTGCTGACGACGCCAAAATTATGAGAAGGATTAAGACAGAGGAGGACAGCTTGAGACTTCAAGAAGACCTGGACAAGCTGCAGGAATGGTCGAACAAATGGCTGTTAGAGTTTAACCCAAGCAAATGTAATGTAATGAAGATAGGGGTAGGAAGCAGGAGACCAGATACAAGGTATCATTTGGGAGATGAAATACTTCAAGAGTCAGAGAGAGAGAAAGACCTGGGGGTTGATATCACGCCAGACCTGTCCCCTGAAGCTCATATCAAGAGGATAACATCAGCAGCATATGCCAGGTTGGCTAACATAAGAACGGCCTTTAGAAACTTGTGTAAGGAATCTTTCAGAACATTATATACCACATATGTCAGACCAATCCTGGAGTATGCGGCTCCAGCATGGAGTCCCTATCTAGTCAAGCATAAGACTAAACTGGAGAAGGTTCAAAGGTTTGCCACCAGACTAGTACCCGAGCTGAGAGGTATGAGCTACGAGGAGCAACTGCAGGAGTTAAACCTCACTTCGTTGGAAGACAGAAGAGTTAGGGGGGACATGATCACCACATTCAAGATTCTCAGGGGAATCGACAGGGTTGATAAAGACAGGCTGTTTAACACAAGGGGCACTCGCACTAGGGGACACAGGTGGAAACTGAGTGCCCAAATGAGCCACAGAGATATTAGAAAGAACTTTTTTAGTGTCAGAGTGGTTGACAAATGGAATGCATTAGGAAGCGATGTGGTGGAGGCTGACTCCATTCACAGTTTCAAGTGTAGATATGATAGAGCCAATTAAACTCAGGAAACTGTACACCTGTTGATTGACGGTTGAGAGGCGGGACCAAAGAGCCAGAGCTCAACCCCCGCAAGCACAACTAGGTGAGTACAACTAGGTGAGTACACACACATGAGATTGTCAGGATGAGAAGAGAGGCAGAAAGACAATACGAAAATGACATCGCAAGCAAGGCAAAGACTCAGCCTTAATTGCTGCATAGCCACATCAGGAGAAAAACAACAGTAAAGGAACAGATTATGAAATTAAGGATAGGGGCAGAAGGATTCACTACAAACGACAAGGAAGTGTGTGAGGAACTGAATAAGAAATTCCAGGAGGTCTTCACCTTAGAACAAGGAGAAATTTCAGAGATAAGAGAGGGAATAGCTAACCAGGAACCACTGGAAGATTTTGAGATTACCAGCGGGGAAGTAAGGAAGTGTTTACTAGAGTTGGATGTGACAAAGGCTGTAGGCCCAGATGGAATCTCCCCTTGGTTACTAAAGGAAGGAGCAGAAGAACTGTGCCTACCACTCTCCATAGTGTATAACAAATCACTGGCAACAGGGGAACTCCCAGAAATTTGGAAAGCAGCTAACGTAGTCCTGATATTCAAGAAAAGGGATAGATAAGAGGCACTGAATTACAGGCCGGTGTCCCTAACATGCATACCATGTAAGCTGATGGAGAAGATTGTGCGAAGAAAGCTAGTGGAGTATCTGGAGCGAAAGAATTTTGTAACACAGCATCAACATAGGTTCAGGGATGGCAGGTCCTGCCTAACAGGGTTACTTGAATTCTACGACCAGGCAACAAAAATAAGGCAAGAAAGAGAAGGGTGGGCAGACTGCATATTTCTGGATTGTCAGAAAGCCTTTGATACAGTGACACACAAAAGGCTAGTGAAAAAGCTGGAGATGCAGGCTGGAGTGAAAGGGAAGGTACTCCTTTGGATAAAGGAGTACCTAAGCAACAGGAGACAACGAGTCAGTGTAAGGGGTAAGGTCTCAGATTGGCGAGACGTTACGAGTGGAGTCCCGCAGGAGTCAGTCCTTGGACCTATACTGTTTCTGATATATGTAAATGATCTCCCAGAGGGTAAAGAATCGTTTCTCTCAATGTTTGCTGGTGATGCAAAAATTATGAGGAGGATTGAAACTGAGGATGATAGTAGGAGGCTACAAGATGACCTAGACAGACTGAGTGAATGGTCCAACAAATAACTGTTGAAGTTTAACCCGAGTAAATGCAAAGTAATGAAACTAGGCAGAGGAAACAGGAGGCCAGACACAGGATACAGAATAGGAGATGAAGCACTTAATGAAAAGGACAGAGAGAAAGATCTAGGAGTTGATATCACACCAAGCCTGTTTCCTGAAGCCCACATAAAAAGAATAACGTCTGTGGCATATGCAAGGCTGGCTAACATCAGAACAGCGTTCAGGAAACCGTGTAAGGAATCATTCAGAATCTTGTACACCACATATGTAAGACCAATCCTGGAGTATGCGTCCCCAGCATGGAGCCCGTACCTTGTCAAGCACAAGAAGAAGCTGGAAAAAGTCCAATGGTATGCCACTAGACTAGTCCCAGAACTAAGAGGCATGAGTTACGAGGAAAGGCTGCGGGAAATACACCTTACGACACTGGAAGAAAGAAGAGTAAGGGGAGACATGATCACAACCTACAAAATCCTCAGGGGAATCGACCCGGTAAACAAGGACAAACTATTCAACACTGGTGGGACGTGAACAAGGGGACACAGGTGGAAATTGAGTACCCACATGAGCCACAGAGACGTTAGAAGGAACTTTTTCAGTGTCAGAGTAGTTAACGGATGGAATGCATTAGGCAGTGATGTGGTGGAGGCTGACTCCATACACAGTTTCAAATATAGATATGATAGAGCCCAGTAGGCCCAGGACTCTGTACACCAGTTGATTGACAGTTGAGAGGCGGGACCAAAGAACCAAAGCTCATCCTCCCGTAACCACAAATAGGTGAGTACACACACAGGGAGGAGGGGTAATAGCTGAGTGAGCAGCGATCTGGACTCGTAATCCTATAGTACGGGTTCGAACCCTGCTGATGGCAGAAACAAAATGGGCAGAGTTTCTTTCACCCTGATGCCCCTGTTACCTAGCAGTACATAGGTACGTGGGAGTTAGACAGCTGTTACGGACTGCTTCCTGTGTGTGTATGTAAAAAAAAATAAGTAGTTAGTTGTTAATAAAAGTTGATTGTTTGAGAGCTGAGAGGCGGGTAGTAAGAACAAAGCTCAATCCCCGCAAGCACATCTAGGGTAATACAACTAGGTGAATACACACACACATTCACGAATTGGTGGATCATATGTACTCACCTAGTACTCACCTAGTTGTGCTTGCAGGGGTTGAGCTCTGGCTCTTTGGTCCCGCCTCTCAACCGTCAATCAACAGGTGTACAGTTTCCTGAGCCTAATGGGCTCTATCATATCTTCACTTGAAACTCTGTATGGAGTCAGCCTCCACCACATCGCTTCCTAATGCATTCCATTTGTCAACCAATCTGACACTAAAAAAGTTCTTTCTAATATCTCTGTGGCTCATTTGGGCACTCAGTTTCCACCTGTGTCCCCTAGTGCGTGTGCCCCTTGTGTTAAACAGCCTTTCTTTATCAACCCTGTCGATTCCCTTGAGAATCTTGAATGTGGTGATCATGTCCCCCCCTAAATGTATATGTGTGTGTTTGTGTGTTAGAGAGAAATATGTGTAGTATCTATGATAGAGGGAAAATAAATTGGTAAAGGTCCAGGAGCTAATATCCATATTCTTCAGGCACAATTAGTGCCTGTAGCTGAACAGGGCCTCGCTGCTGAATGGACAGCGCTCGGTAGTCGTAGTCCTAAGGGCCCTGGTTTGGTTCTTGACCGAGGCGGAAACAAATGTGCAGAATTTCTTTCACCCTGATCACGAAGCAGAAAATAGGTACCTGGGAGTTAGACAGCTGCTACGGGCTGTTTCCTGGGGATGTGTGTGTATGTGTGTTTGTATGTGTTGGAAATATGTGTAGTAGATATAGTAGATATATTAGAGGAAAATGGATTGGTCATAAAACGCTTCGGATTCGTAGTCCTGAGGTTCCGGGTTCGATCCCCGGTGGAGACGTAAACGAATGGACAGAGTTTCTTTCACCCTGATACCCCAATTACCTAGCAGTAAATAGGTACCTGGGAGTTAGACAGCTGCTATGGGTGGCTTCCTGGGGATGTGTAACAAAAAGGGGACGAGGACGCTAAGTCCCGAAATCGTCTCAAGAAGATAATAACTAATAGTTCCCCTTGATCACCTACCTGAAACTAGGTACTTGGGAGTTAGACAGCTGCTACAAGCTGCTTCCTGGGTATGTGTGTGTGTAATCACCTAGTTGTACTCACCTCGCTGTGCTTTAGAGCTTAGTGAAATTCTAAGAAGCCAGTATGAGGCTATGTTTAGCACACCAATAAACAACATGAAAGTTGATGACCCAGACAGCTTCTTTATGAATGACATTCAAGCTGCAGATAATATAACGGATATTACCACAAACTCGGAAGACTTTGAAAGATAAATTGACAATATGCCTATGCACTCAGCTCCTGGGCCTGACTCATGGAACTCAATATTCATAAAGAAATGTAAAGTACCAGTAGCGAGGGCACTCAGCGTAATACGGAGAAAGAGCCTGGATACAGGGGAGATACCAGCAGCACTTAAATCAGCAGATATAGCTCCGTTGCACAAGGGGGGGAGAAAAGCCTTGGCAAAAAATTATAGACGAGTTGCACTTACATCACACATAATAAAAGTGTTTGAAAGAGTGATTAGGAATCAAATTTCTAGTTTTATGGAAAACAATGAATTGCATAACCCAGGACAACATAGATTTAGAGCGGGAAGATCTTGTCTGTCACAGTTACTCAACCACTATGACAAAATCACAGAAGCCCTAGAAGAAAAGCAAAATGCAGATGTTGTATACACAGACTTTGGAAAGGCGTTCGACAAATGTGACCATGGGGTGATAGCTCACAAAATGAGGTCATTGGGAATAACTGGAAAAGTAGGACGCTGGATACTCAATTGCCTGTCGAACAGAACACAAAGAGTAACAGTCAATCAGATAAAATCGAGTCCAAGCGATGTTAAAAGCTCTGTACCTCAAGGTACAGTCCTTGCACCGCTACTGTTCCTTATTCTCATATCTGATATAGACAAAAAT
The DNA here is from genome assembly GCA_020271785.1 of Procambarus virginalis. NCBI lineage: Eukaryota > Metazoa > Arthropoda > Malacostraca > Decapoda > Cambaridae > Procambarus > Procambarus virginalis. The sequence goes on from WNGS01165523.1 coordinate 4,622,828, forward strand.
ACACGTCACAGTTTCGTGTCGTCCTTTGCAGATGACACAAAAATCAGCATGAAAATTACCTCTTCTGAAGACATTGAAAAACTACAAGCAGATGTCAACAAAGTTTTCGATTGGGCAGCAGAAAATAACATGATGTTTAACAGTGATAAATTTCAAGTACTCAGGTACGGCAAAAATGAGGATCTGAAACATAATACAGGGTACAAAACACAATCGAATCTTCCCATAGTAGAAAAATAGCATGTCAAGGATTTGGGAATAACGATGTCAGGCGATCTAACGTTTAGGGAGCATACCCAAGCAAATATTGCTTCACCCAGAAAAATGATCTGATGGATTACGAGAACTTTCAAATCCAGGGATCCCATCACAATAGTTGTACTCTTTAAGTCACTTGTGTTGTCCCGTCTCGAGTACTGCTCAGGACTCACTTCCCCCTTCAGAGCAGGAGAGATTGCTGAAATAGAGGGAATACAGAGAACATATACGACACGTTTAGACGAGATAAAGCACCATAATTATTGGGAACGTCTCAAAGCTCTCTAAATGTACTCTCGAGAAAGGAGACGAGAGAGATAAATGTGAAACTAATCAGAAATGTGATGATAAATTCGATAAATGTGACCATGGCGTGATAGCACACAAAATGAAGTCAATGGGAATAACCGTAANATATATATATATATATATATTATATATAGATATATATATATATATATATTATATATATATATATATATATCTCATTGAATATGACCGCATTCTGTATTTACTATCTTCTGATTTAGGGTCTATCCCTCTAACTATTTTCTTAGCATCAGGGCTAGCTGAAATAGGAGTTCTCCAAAACTCATTTTCGTAATTTCTGGGTGAAGAAAAGATGTGGTTACTATAGAATGTATTACACTTATTTAAACAATTGCACAACGTTTCGAACCTCCATGGTTCATTCTCAAGTGAGGAAATGTTACAATGTGGTTTGATTTATACCCGCACTGGGTCAGGTGATAAGACAATAAAGGTGAAAACATAGGGGATACATAGGGGATAAATGGGGTGAAACATATGAACATAAGAATAGAGGTAACCGCAGAAGGCCTATTGGCCCATACGAGGCAGCTGGCATCTACATACAAAGATAATCCAGTGTAATTGGCCTGTTATGTTGAACATTGTCTTCTGTTGGCATCGTTATGTTCTGGTCTTGTCCTTACTCTCATTGTGGGAAGAGTAAATAGTCCGTGATTTTGGGTGTTCATGGTAGGTTGTTCTGTTCTTATGTGAATTGCTTCAAGAATTTGTAATCTTCTTGCATCTTGGGTTCTGTCTATTATGCATGTATTCTTGTTCAACATTTCTCTTGTTAGGGTGATGTCATGGGCTTGTCTCATGTGATTCCTAGGGGCACCGGATTGAAGATGGCATGTCAAACGCCTCGTCAGCTTGGTCGACGTCATACCTATGTACTTAGATTGAAGGTTACATCCTTCGTGGGGGCAAGTGTACATGTATACAACGCTTGACTGCTGTAGAGGGTTCTCTGTCGGCTTCGGGCTGTTTTTGATAAGGAGTTCGGAAGTCTTCTTGGTTTTAGAATATTGTCAGGTTTATGTTTTGGTTAGGAGTAGTGCTTTTTACTCCTTTACGGATTATTTCTTTCATTATTCTTTCCTCTTTTGTATGTTCACTGTGCATGGTTGATTTGTAATATAATTTTATTGGAGGTATTGTGGTTTCTGTTCTAGGTTCTGGATTATACCAACGGTCCAAGTGTCTTCTTATAGCAGCGTTTATTTCCGCGTTGCTATATCCATTGTTCACCAATACCTGAGTTACTCTTTCAAACTCTCTACTCACGTTGCTCCATTCAGAGCAGTGGGTAAGCGCTCGACGAATATAAGCATTGAGAACACTGGCTTTGTATCTTTGGGGGCACTCACTTCTACCGTTCAGGCATAATCCTATGTTGGTGGCTTGGTATATACGTTGGTGCTTAAAGAGGTTCCTGTTTTTGTTATTAGTACATCCAAGAATGGCAGACTGTTATTTTCACTATTTTCATGTGTAAATCGGAGTACTGACTCTCTCTCTAGATGTCTTTTTACGTCAATTAGTTCATCTGAGTCTTTTACTATTACGAATATGTCATCTACATAACGGCAATATAAAGTTGGTTTTTGTCTGCTACTGAAGACCCTGTCTTCGATGGTTCCCATGTAAAAATTAGCGAATAAAACTCCTAAGGGGAGCCCATTGCTACTCCGTCTATTTGTAAATACATGTCTCCTTGTGGACTGATGAAAGGGGCTTCCTTTGTACATGCTTCGAGAAGACTCTTCAAGTGTGGCTCAGGTATGTCTAATTTGGGGGTGCTCTCGTCTCTGTATACTCTGTCCAGTATCATTCCTATGGTTGTGTCGACTGGGACGTTGGTAAATAGGGATTCCACGTCCAGGGAAGCAATGATTCCATCGGGCTGGGTAGATTTGATTAATTCTAGGAAATCTGCTGATGATTGTAGACTATACTTACTTGGAGTGTATGGAGTTAGGAGTTCATTGAGTTTTTTTGCCAGGTGATAAGTTGGAGTTGGTATTTGGCTGATTATAAGGCGTAGTGGGTTACCTGGTTTATGTGTCTTAACATTGCCGTAGGCATATCCTAAGCCATAGTCGCCTTGAAGTTTATTGAAATGCACACTACCTTTCTTTGCGTTGATTGCCGTAATTGTTTTGTTTACTTTCCGCTTAAGGTCTTCCACAGGGTTCCTCGTGATTCGTTGAAATTTGGAGTCATCATTAAGGATATCGCTAATTTTGTTCATGTATTCTGTGTAGGAATCAATACATATGCTGCTGTCTTGTCGGCTTTCTTATTGTTACGTCTTTCAGATTTTTTAGTTGTTTTGCTGCTTCTTTGAGTCGTGGGGTTAAGATTGTAGATGAATATGTTCCTCGTTTTTTCCCCGCTTCTGTAAGTAGTTCAGCCTGAAGTGTGTCCGTTGTGATGACTTTTTTGTTGTCTTCTAGCTTATGGATGTCGTCCAGAAGCATTTCGATTTCCAGGCGTTTTGATGCATCTTTGGTTTAGATATGAATTGACAATTTAGTCCAAGATTTAAGAGGTCTCGTTGGTCCTGGGTAAGTAATCCACATCTTTTCTTCACCCAGAAATTACGAAAATGAGTTTTGGAGAACTCCTATTTCAGCTAAGCCCTGATGCTAAGAAAATAGTTAGAGGGATAGAAGCCCTAAATCAGAAGATAGTAAATACAGAATATGCGGTCATATTCAATGAGACATGTTTAAAGAAAAACCTGCTGCCAGTATACACCAATATATATATATATTATATATATATATATATATATATATATATATATATATATATATATATATATATATATATATATATATATATATAAGAACTCTTTGACCCCGGCCAGGATTCGAACCCATGCCGTCCAGGATCACCCCTAAACGTACACGGTACCGTGATCACCGCACCAATGATCGTCATAAGGATGGTCAGTCTTGGCGCTTATTAACTAAGCTCCCTGACTGACCAACCCCCGACGACACTCATGGTTCCATTTGGGTACAGTTTTCATCAAATTCTGGCGCATGCACGGGCCGCACTGAGTCTAACATGTGTGAGAAAGCTGCATGAACGCGCAAGCCATATATCACTAAGAACTCTTTGACCCGGCCAGGATTCGAACCCATGCCGTCCAGGATCACCCCTAAACGTACACGGTACCGTGACCACCGCACCAATGATCGTCATAAGGATTGGTCAGTCTTGGCGCTTATTAACTAAGCTCCCTGACTGACCAACCCCCGACGACACTCATGGTTCCATTTGGGTACAGTTTTTCATAAATTCTGGCGCATGCACGGGCCGCACTGAGTCTATCATGTGTGAGAAAGCTGCATGAACGCGCAAGCCATATATTACTAAGAACTCTTTGACCCGGCCAGGATTCGAACCCATGCCGTCCAGGATCACCCCTAAACGTACACGGTACCGTGACCACCGCACCAATGATCTTATGACGATCATTGGTGCGGTGGTCACGGTACCGTGTACGTTTAGGGGTGATCCTGGACGGCATGGGTTCGAATCCTGGCTGGGTCAAAGAGTTCTTAGTGATATATGGCTTGCGCCTTCATGCAGCTTTCTCACATATATATATATATATATATATATATATTATATATATATATATATATATATATATATATATATATATATATAACTGAAAACTCACACCCCAGAAGTGACTCGAACCCATACTCCCAGGAGCAACGCAACTGGTATGTACAGGGATGCCTTAAACACTTGACCATCACGACCGGACATAAGGAAGTGATAGCCTGAGCTATATGAACCACTTCCCCGCCGGCACCTGGATGGGTTATCTTGGGCATAGCATTTTATCAAATCACCTCTTTTTTGGGGCAACACGTGAGGAACACAAATGCAAACAAGCCTGAATGGTCCCCAGGACTAGATACAACTGAAAACTCACACCCAGAAGTGACTCGAACCCATACTCCGAGGAGCAACGCAACTGGTATGTACAGGGATGCCTTAAACCACTTGACCATCACGACCGGACATAAAGAAGTGATAGCCTGAGCTATATGAACCACTTCCCGCCGGCACCTGGATGGTTATCTTGGGCATAGCATTTTATCAAATCACCTCTTTTTTTGGGCAACACGTGAGGAACACAAATGCACACAAATGGTTGTGAGTTTTCAGTTGTATCTAGTCCTGGGGACCATTCAGGCTTGTTTGCATTTGTGTTCCTCACGTGTTGCCCCAAAAAAAGAGGTGATTTGATAAAATGCTATGCCCAAGATAACCATCCAGGTGCCGGCGGGGAAGTGGTTCATATAGCTCAGGCTATCACTTCCTTATGTCCGGTCGTGATGGTCAAGTGGTTTAAGGCATCCCTGTACATACCAGTTGCGTTGCTCCTGGGAGTATGGGTTCGAGTCACTTCTGGGGTGTGAGTTTTCAGTTGTATCTAGTCCTGGGGACCATTCAGGCTTGTTTGCATTTGTGTTCCTCACGTGTTGCCCCAAAAAAAGAGGTGATTTGATAAAATGCTATGCCCAAGATAACCATCCAGGTGCCGGCGGGGAAGTGGTTCATATAGCTCAGGCTATCACTTCCTTATGTCCGGTCGTGATGGTCAAGTGGTTTAAGGCATCCCTGTACATACCAGTTGCGTTGCTCCTGGGAGTATGGGTTCGAGTCACTTCTGGGGTGTGAGTTTTCAGTTGTATCTAGTCCTGGGGACCATTCAGGCTTGTTTGCATTTGTGTTCCTCACGTGTTGCCCAAAAAAAGAGGTGATTTGATAAAATGCTATGCCCAAGATAACCATCCAGGTGCCGGCGGGGAAGTGGTTCATATAGCTCAGGCTATCACTTCCTTATGTCCGGTCGTGATGGTCAAGTGGTTTAAGGCATCCCTGTACATACCAGTTGCGTTGCTCCTGGGAGTATGGGTTCGAGTCACTTCTGGGGTGTGAGTTTTCAGTTGTATCTAGTCCTGGGGACCATTCAGGCTTGTTTGCATTTGTGTTCCTCACGTGTTGCCCCAAAAAAGAGGTGATTTGATAAAATGCTATGCCCAAGATAACCATCCAGGTGCCGGCGGGGAAGTGGTTCATATAGCTCAGGCTATCACTTCCTTATGTCCGGTCGTGATGGTCAAGTGGTTTAAGGCATCCCTGTACATACCAGTTGCGTTGCTCCTGGGAGTATGGGTTCGAGTCACTTCTGGGGTGTGAGTTTTCAGTTGTATCTAGTCCTGGGGACCATTCAGGCTTGTTTGCATATATATATATATATATATATATATATATATATATATATATATATATATATATATATATATAAAATCGTAGTGTCACGGTGCCCAGTGTTATTGTGTTATTTACTGTGTGGTGATTGCAAATTTGGGACCTATGTTCTAGGGGTTATTGAGAGCACTGGGGTCATTTGCAACAGTAAGTAAGTAAGTAAGTGTTGAGCAGTATTCTAATACTTGGAAATTAGAGTACTTGCCGTGTGTGTTGTTGCAAAGGGGTTGTCATTTGTTAGTGATTGTTGCTAGAGTTGAGCAATCACCGTGGGTGACTGCAGTTCAGTAAAGCCATTGTGGGGCAGTGTTCTAGAGGGTTCATGTCCTGTATGTTATTTTACTAGGTTCTGCAGTATTGTCATTGCAACCAGATTGTAACGTAAATCACTGTGATTCGATAGTGTGATTGTCATTGTCGTGGGTGAACTCGGCTGTAGACGAGTACTTGGGTATACATATATTCTCCTGTTTATCTGGTAGGACATCGAAATCCAGTATTCAGTGAGGTGATTGCGAGGCAATTAATATAACGTAACCGATGGAACGCCCATTGCTTTAAGAGAATTTGTTCTTTGACAATATGAGTAACGTAGAATACGTTTGGGTTAATTTACTTTCCTGCAAGCAGCTACGGTAGTCTCAAGGAGCCTAGCCACCAGCCAGATAAGAATTAGAGTATTGTCTGTCGTAATTAACGGTCAGTGGGCCGGGTAATTGACGTGTTTCAGGAAGTCAAAGTAATTAATCTCGATCCTTGTTTGATCGACTCACACGAAGGCCCCATTGTTCCATTAACGTAACGTCGTTATTTATGTCCGGAAGTACCGGCACTTGATTGACTCGTGGAAAGAGTAACGTCATTTTAGAATAACGTAAACGTGGTGCCTAATTACTGTTATTAGCCACCTGAATTGGTCTGGGTATGGAAGGCTCAGACGAAATTCATACCTTAATGTAAATTGCTGAGCCAGTGTGAAAGGTTGCGTATTTAACTGTTTAATTATTGATCTTGAGGATAGTAATTAATTACTCTAAAGGTAATCACGAGTGATTACCGTTCTCATAGCACTTTGGACATTGTAAATCAGAGTTTACCATCGCTGAGTGAGTAGTAACCGATTAACGTAAATTAACGTAACTAGAAAGGAGATTAATCAGCTGTCTAGGAGTACAGGGATTAACGGGATTTTCTCACTGAACGCTCGACGGGTAGAGTGTTGTGTAATTTCCGCATTACTAGTGACAGTTGTAAGAGAAGGTTATTATATTAACGTAAATGTTTTGTTATTAACGTAAATCAATTGAATTGATTGTTGATCGTCCGTGGGACGGAGTGTTAACGTAAAGATTAATTGTGGAGGGGTGCTGGAGTTGCCAGTGAACCCATTAGTTATTGATGTCATTGAAAACTACTGATTTGATTGCATTGCAACCGCTATTGCAGGTGTAGACTGCACTGAGGCGTAGAACAGTTAGGAGGTTACTGGAGACGTGTTTCAGAACCCACTGTGTCATTTGTTGTAATTGTGATTATAGATCTGTTAGTTCTTGCTTGCTTGTTGATTCCTCTGTGGTCACGCTTATGTTCGAGTTAGTTCATTATGCAGTCCGAGGGGCTGGTGTCTAGCTGTCATTGATTGTGTCACAGGAAGGATTTCGAGTAACGTCATTGACATTTCCTTTTGTTTTGCTGTAGTAGTTAGTACTTTATTGAATAAACTGTTGTTATGTTTAACACTGTCTTTTCGTTACAACCCCACACACAATTATTGTTATGCAAGTGTTCTTCACACTCGACTAATAAAATTGAGACTTATTCTGAGCTTTGGATCAAATATATGGCACCACACAACAATAAATTATTGTTGTGAGAGCCCAGGACCTACTCGTTAGATTCGCTTCGGCGAGTTACGAAGGTCGACGACCAAGTGGAGGGGATTTCAATTTCATTGGGGTCTCGGCGTTTGCTCGCGCCTAGTCAATTGTTCGTACAGGGTCCCAAAGTGAGGAATGAGCTGCTTACTACACTGGTGTGTTAGCTAAGCAAGTCCTTCCTCAGGGACCTAGTTGAATATCACGACAGGAATAAAGGTTAAAGAATAAAGAAAATTCTTAGAAATTTTCCGAGCTCAATTCCTTATACCAATTTTATTTATTCCAACTTACTTATGTAAGTCACACATCAAAAACTCTCACATCGTGGCGCCCAACGTGGGGCCGTAGACTTTTGATTCATAATCAGAAAAGTCGTGATTCATAATCACGACTCATCAAGTCGTGAAACCTAGGAAGAAAGGTGTGCGGAACATTGCAGAACAATATTGTTGTGGGTGTGGTTGTTGTCGGTTAGCAGGATTAGGTACACACACACACCACACACACACAGAATGGATGACGATTATAGGTTTAAGTATATGTATCTGTATGCGGCTAGGTATGGCGTGCTGCCAAAGGATAGAGACATTCGCACTGATGAGGAATGTCGGCAGTATGTTGAGGACCAGAATGCCTATGTACGGCGTGTACTTCTAGAAGGAGTGTTAGCTAAGCAAGTCCTTCCTCAGGGACCTAGTTGAATATCACGACAGAAATAAAGGTTAAAGAATAAAGAAAATTCTTAGAAATTTTCCGAGCTCAATTTCTTATACCAATTTTATTTATTCCAACTTACTTATGTAAGTCACACATCAAAAACTCTCACATTGTTAAACAGCAGGATGAAGTTTCCGTCACTTTAAAAAGCTAGTAACATGCAAAGCAGTGGGACCTGATAAGGTCAGCCCATGACTACTACGCAGCTGCCCTGACTTGTTGGCCCCACCTCTCATGTGCATCTTCCAACTGCCTATCTTAAGGTATTTGGGCCTCCTTATGGAAGAAGGCAGTTGTTGTTCCAATACACAAAACGAATAGCCGTTTAGTGGTTGGTAACACCAGACCAGTGTCACTGCTCTCTATTTCTGGTAAAATCCTATAATATTTAATAGCTCAGATTATGATACCATTTTTTAATCATCATCGGCTAATATTCGATCGACAGTATGGTTTTAGAAAACGCCGAACTGCTCCTGATCTCATGGTAAATCTCTCCACTAATTGGCATCAGTCACTGGATGAGTCCAAGATCAGCTGTGTTGCTCTATACATAGCTGGAACCTTTTGACTGGATTGGGTCTGCCACTGTGGATTAGTAGTGAAGCTTCAAGCACTAGACTTGAAAAGACAACCTTCAAGAACAGAGTCTAAGTGAAGTCATGAATGGAGCAGAATCCGAAAGCCACTCCCTTGGTGCCAGCGTTCTACAAGGAAGTGTGCTTGTCCCTCTGCTGTGGAATATCAATTTCAATGATCTACTTCATCTCATTCCTGAAGCTCAAACCTATGCTGATGACTGCACTCTAACACTTTACATATAGAAAGGAAGAAATGCTAACTGCTGCAAGACTCATCAATCACCAACTTTCAGCGATTTCTACCTCGGGTAGGAGATATCAGGTCACATTTCCGGCTGAGAAACCACAAACGATGATCATAACTAGACTGCACATGGCAAATCGGACAAGCATACAAATAGTTGGCAAAACTCTAAAGCTCAGAGATGAAATTGACATTTGGGGAATGAAGTTCGACTATTTAATGACAATGAAGAGCTACATACTTAACCAATCTCAAAAGACTGCTGGGAAACTTATAGCCCTTTGTCGCATCTGACACCTTCTTGACAGCAGAGGCTGTAAAACCTTATATGAAGCAGAAGTTTGCTTTCATCTAGAGTATGCACCACTTTCCTGGATCGCCTGGTTCCCATCATTCATCAGACTTCTCGAGAAAGTGGAGAGACGGGCAAGAAGGTTTCTCTAGTCTTGACCAAGTGAGATGGGAACGGTTTCAACATCAGAGCCTGCAACACCGTCGTGATGTTGGTGGACTTACTGTTATGTACAAGATGAATTTTCTCAAAGTTCCGGAACAGGCCCAACTCTGTGGACTATCAGTAGTTGCCACCGGTAGCACTAGGCTCTAAACATTCAATAGTCTCATGCTGAAAGTGTCTTTCTGTAGAACATCACTCCATTAGTGATCATTCATTGCTAAGCTGACTCGCATCTGGAACTTGTTCGCTTAACAGGTTGATACATCAGGTCAACTGATCACATGAAGGATCTTGCACACAGCTGGTTTTAGGTTCATCCTGTTGCTAATATGATTGTTAACTAATGTTATTAATAAATAAAGTTAATCATATTAATAGTCTCAAGAAATTATTCCTATTAATAGCCTGACAAAATAAATGAGTTTAGATGAGTCGGTTTCAACTGAGCTGAGGAAAGATTACAGCCCTTGCTTGCAGTTTCACCAGGTTTTTTATATGATAGTTCCCTATGTGATAGCTAGTTTCAAAGTACATTCTCATGAAATAAATGAGCCTTTAGGAGCAGGCTTCAGATGAGCTGAAGTAGAATAACACCTCTTGCTTGCAATTTCACTCTATACATCATTTGACAGCCGTTATGAAGCATAGTCAATGTTTAAAGAGAAAGAGAGAGAGAGAGAAACAGACAGACAGATTGATACTGATACAGACAGAGTAGAGAAACTGCGATAGAAGGAGACAGACAGCGGTAGAGACAGGGACGAAGACGGAGAAGGACACAGACAGAGACAAAGACAAATTGACAGAAACATTGATAAAGAGAGAGACATGGAGGAGTGAAACAGAGACAGAGTGAGATGGAGGGAGACCGCGAGAAGGAGGGAGACAGAAAGGGAGTAAGAAAGAGTCAGAGAGGAGAGAGAGAACAACAGACAGAGAGAAACAGAAACAGGGAGAGACGGCTAGAGACACATAGACAAAGAAAGGGGGGATACAGACAGAGACAGAGAGAAGCAAGGCCAGGGAGAGAAGGACAGAGATAGAGACCAAGACAGGGACAGAAGGACAGAGACAGAGAATGAGACAGAGATAAAGTGAGGAGAGAGACAGAGAGATACAGACAGACACAAAGAAGGGAAGAAAAGGAGAGAATCAGAACCAGAGAGAAAAGAAGAGCAGAAGGACACAAGCAGAGAGAAGGAGAGAGACAGAGAGACAACGAGAGAGATGGGTTGGAGGTAGACTAGACAAGCTCCGGGGGGGGGGGGACGATCTGACGAACTAGGAATAAGGCACAAGCTGGCTGGCTACAGATCTATCAGATTCTTTTTTTCAGGTTTTCCATCCTATGTGCCCCATCCCATCCTCCAATAATGCCCCCCTTCGTCCCAACCTTCACTTTCTCTAACTTTCACTTTCATTCCCATCATCCTTCTACCCCCAATAACTCCCTTGCGACTTCCATCCCCTCTTTAACCAATCCTATCGACTCCATCCCACGCTCCATAGCCCCCCCTTTCCTCCCCTCTATCCCCAAACCCATCACAACCCCTTTGCACCTTGTCTCCAGTATGACCCCCTCTTCACCTCACGACACCCCCCCCCAGCCTCTCTACCGCTCACCCCTTCAATGCCTTCAAGCACCTATTCTCCTCTTACCTCACTCTCATCCTGAGCCCCCGCCTCCCACATACTCCCCTTCTACCCTAAAATCCCTACTTCTCTTAGGCTCCTAGCACACCCTCTTTCTGACTCCCTACTTCAATCTCGAGGATGGGTCTATGCCTCTCAGACCCTCCCTACCACTCAGACCTACTATGTCCTTCAGACACACCTAGATGCCCAGACCCCCATCGCCCCCCAGATTTTCCTAATTGCCCAGACCCAACATGCCCTCCTAGTCACCTGGCTCTCACATCTCCTCAGTCTCTAATTCCCCTCCCTATTCCCGGGCACTTCCCACATCAAAACTACTTATTGGAGATAGGCCTGCATCCATCTCTCACTTGCAGCACACACTGAGGGAGATAGGTAGGCAGATGTGCTACATGAACGATATGGTAACAGAGTTTCCAACAAGAGTCTCAAGATTTGGTACAGCAGTGCCAATGGTGGGTATACAATAAAACATTCGAAATAAAAGAAAGGGTTAGTGAAGCAGATCCAGACATAATTGCAATAGTGGAAACTAAAATAAATGATATTATCTCGGATGCAATTTTCCCAGAAGGATATGAAGTGATAAGGAAAGAAAGGACGTGGAGACATGGAGGGGGAGTGGCACTCCTCATAAAGCAGAAATAAAAATTTCTTTGGAAAATGAGGAACTTGAGAACCAGGGTACTAATAGAAACACAAGCTTCATACTTAGGATTCTGGCAGGTAATGGGAAGAGGATTGTAATCTTAATAATATACAATCCTCCACCAAACAGTAGAAGGCCTAGACAGGAATATGATGATAACAACAAGACATATATATAGATGAACTGCAGGGTAGAGGGCAGCAACAACCGCTCACAGAATGAGAGTGAAACTGTTGGTCATGGGAGACCTCAGTCACGGAGAGATCGATAGGGAATCAAGAAATTCCCAAGGTGGGGAAGAACCGTGGGGAGCAAAATTATTGGAAGTTATAGACAGTAGTTTCCTAACACACCATATGAAGGAAGACACAAGGGAAATAGGAGGGGATACATCAAGCCTATTATCACCCAGAATGAGGAAGATATTATGAATACTGAACATGAAATGCCACTAGGATGCGGTGACCATTGTGTCCTAATCTTTGACAACAAGATCAAGCTTAAGTTGTGACCATGGAACTAGACGGCTGAGAAAGGAGAGTGTACTACATGAAAGGGGATTACATGAGGATAAGAAAATGTCAGGGAGAAATGCAGGGGGAAGAAGAACTAAGAGGAAAAACAGTGCAAGATATGATGGACTTAGTCAAGTGGAAATGCAAGGAGGCCGAAAAAAAGTTTTATACCTAGAGTAAAGGAAAAATATAGTAGGGAATATAAAAACTCATTGGACTCGAGAAAACTCAAACTTCACAGATGGTCAGAGACATACAAAATTTCTACTAAAGTTCAACACGAGCAAGTAATGAAGGGAAACTGTCTTGCTGTGATGATTCGAGAAAGGGACCTGGGAGTGGACGTAACACCAAATCTAACTTCTGAGGTACATAAATCAGATATCCACAGTAGCGTACTGTACACTATCAAAAGTTAAAACATCATTCAGAAACCTAAATAAGGAGGCATTCAGATCACTTTACACTGCCTACGTGAGACCAGTCTTAGAGTATGGTGCCCCATCACAAAGCCCCCACCTAAAGAATCACATAAGTAAACTGGGAATAGTTCATAAATCTGTGACGAGTCTAGTCCCGGAGTGGCATGAGATGGGATATAAAGAGCGACTGAAAAAACTGAATCTGACGACGTTAGAAAAAAAGGAGGGAGTAGGGAGATATGATTGCAGCAAACATAATACTTATGAAGATTGACAGAGTGGAAATAGACGAAATGTTCACACGGAATACCAGCAGAACAAGGGTCACATGGGTGGAAGCTGGAAACTCAGACGAGTCAAAGAGATGTTAGAAAGTTTTCATTGAGCGTGAGAGCAGTGGGGAAATGGAATGAACTAAAGAAGCACATTGTATAATATTATAGTGTTGTTGTAGGTAGCGTGCGTTCGTCCCTTCCGTACAACCAACCAAAACCCGTAGAGTGTTTGTACTTTGATCAGGAGATCACCGTGTACGCTTCCTGCTCTCGGAGAGGGGCTCAGCGTCACAAATTCAGGGGGTACGGCTCCGACACTGGCCTCGTTGTCACGTGCACACACCCAATTTGAGCCGCTGTGACTACCCCCTCTCTTTTTGGTTGGTATGACTTCCTCAATCCCCCTTTCTCTGAATTATAATTCTATGCCACCCTGTCCACAGCTGTGGTTCTTTCTCTCTCTCTCTCTTTTCTACTTTCTGGGAAGCCTCACTAGGGCAAAGACAAACACCGGTAAATTATATAAATTTACTAGACAGAGAACATGTACAGCACACATAGAAGAATAATAATGTGACTCCAAACTCAATGCTATTATAGTCAGGTTGCATTCAATACCATCAGGACTCTATTAGCTGCTTATATCAAGTGGTAGCCCAACTCCTGGCTCACCACGTTTGCTACCAACCTCACCAAGTGGGTTAAATCTTGTAATACAATATGGCACTATCAACCCTAGAATATATATAAATATACACATCGAATCCAGCCTGTAGCTGTAACACTATAATAATCAGCATAAATATTCCTTGATACAAAAATGGTCAGTCACCCACCTTCCACTGCGTCTTGCACGTCAATGACACTCAAGCACTGTACCAACTCTATATAAGTAGTCTCTAAGAACCTCTTCTCTACGCCTAGAGGTTCACTACCCTGAACATCTTCAAGTCCTCCTAGAATTGTCTACAAGGGTCCTCCACAGCTCTTCCGGCTACTACACCATGAAATCTTCCTTGAACAGCAATGGTGCTTCACCACTAATACCATAGAAGCACGTGAAACTTCACTTCACTGATCTTTCTCGCACAGCTTGAGGTCCAACTCCTCACTACAGGGGGACTGCTCTTCATCAGAGCTCAGAATTTCTTCAATAGCCTTGGAGTTTCATCCACTGATTCCCTCTGCTGGCTTCAAAGTTCTCTCAGCAACTCCTTCCCCAGACAAACCTGCAACCCATTGACACTCCAATAAAGTTGTTCCTCTACAAACATATAACTAAAATAAACTCATACAATAAATGTCTCCACTCGACATTCCTCTGATTCCCGCGTGCTGTGAGGTGACTACCCCACGCCCAGACGGATCCATTCTCCGCCTTCCCTGGGAGCCCTCCGCCTCCTGGGCGGCCCTCACTCAGTCGCCCACAAGCACCGGCGAGAGAGGATGCATCGCTCGTCTCTCTAGCTGGCTCCCTCATCTCTATTCTCTAATTTAGGCTTTCTGCTTTGATAAAATATGCCTAATTTATCAATAGACACTTGCTACGGTCGCCGGACACATGACCAACTACAGGTAATCACTGTTAACTGGTTAAAATGAGCTTACCACAGAGTTTGTTGTACAGAGGGCGCACCCTGGTCCCAGCATCTGACATTGGTGCGGTCCTTTGCCCACGAAATTGCTATTTAAATTGCTCCACAAGGCTCCTCTCCTTCTTGACTCGAGCACTAAGTCATCCCCAGGCTTCACACAAGAACACCTGACATATTCTCTTCTTGGCAGAGCACGTAACAAGAGATTCTTCCTCTGCTACCAGGAGCTCAAAGACACTGCATCTTGCTCCAGCGACTTCCGCTACTCGAGTAAGGTCAAGAACCTCTGATTTGAGCCTCATACCTTCCTCGCAAAATTTCGACATCTCATGTCAAGTCATTTACGTACACATTTATCCAATGCTCATGCTTTTAACTATTCCTCAACATTAACCAAGTGTTTACAGTATACATTCACTTGTCTATATCTCTCTTTGACCTCTCAGTTAGGTCTGGTCTTGCAGAATAACTCTCAGGGGTAGACTCGTTTCTCCTGCAGCCTGGGATCATAACAGTAAGCACACACTATTCATAGCTTTAAAACTAGGCATGATAGAGACAAAGGACAGGAATCATTCCTTTAAACAGCTGAAGGCTAAAAAGGCGGGATCCAAGAGCCAGCGCTCGATCCAACAGGCACAAATAGTGGGTAAACATAGTTGATTACACACACACACACACACATACACACCACGATGGTGAAAGGTGACTCCATACAAAGCTTCAAATGTAGATATGAAAGACCTCGAGAAGCTCAGGAATCTGCACACCAAAAGATTGATGGTTGAGGAGAGAGACCAAAGAGTCGACGCTCATTCTCCCACTAGTACAACTTGGTGAGTACACTTGTACATAGGTGGAAATTTAGTGCCCAAATCAGCCAGAGAGACATTAGAAAGAACGTTTTTAGTGTCACAGAAGTTAACAAATAAAATGCATTTGGCACTGATGTTGGAAGCAGACTCCATACACAGTATCTAGTATAGATATGACAGAGCCCAGAAGGCTCAGTAACCTGTACGTCAGTTGACTGACATTTGAGAAGCGGGACCAAAAAGATCCGAAACTCAAGCCCTACAATTACAACAACAACACACACACACACACACACACACACACACACACACACACACACACACACACACACACACACACACACACACACACACACACACACACACACACACACACACACACACACACACACACACACACACACACACACAGGAATTCGGGGGCCTGGTAGCCTGGTGGATAGTGCACAGGACTCGTAATTCTGTGCCGCGGGTTCGATTCCCGTACCAGGCAGAAACAAATGGGCAAAGTTTCTATCACCCAGAATGCCCCTGTTTCCTAGCAGTAAATAGGTACCAGGGAGTTAGTCAGCTGTCACGGGCTGCTTCCTGGTGTGTGTTTGTGTGTGTGTGTGGTGTGGAAAAAAAGTAGTTAGTAAACAGCTGATTGATAGTTATTAGGCGGGTCGAAAGCAAAGCTCAACCCCCGCAAACACAACTAGGTGAATTCACACACACACACACACACACACACACACACACACACACACACACACACACACACACACACACACACACACACACACACACACAGGAAGCAAAGGAAGAATCCGTGGTTTAATAGGGAATGTATGAAAGCAAAGGAGCTGAACAAAAGGGCATGGAGGAACTTCCATAATAACAGAACACCAGAAAGTAGAGAGAGATACCAGAGAACCAGGAACGAGTATGTCAGTGTGAGAAGAGCAGCTGAGAAAAGGTATGGAAATGATATAGCTAACAAAGCCAAGACTGAACCAA
The DNA here is from genome assembly GCA_020271785.1 of Procambarus virginalis. Lineage (NCBI taxonomy): Eukaryota > Metazoa > Arthropoda > Malacostraca > Decapoda > Cambaridae > Procambarus > Procambarus virginalis. The sequence continues at coordinate 4,639,507 of WNGS01165523.1, forward strand.
AGCTACTACACAGTCACATCAGGAGGAAGACAACAGTGAAGGAACAGGTGATTAAACTTAGGGTGGGCGAGGACAGGTACACAGAGAATGACAAAGAGGTGTGTGAAGAACTCAACAAAAGGTTCCAGGAGGTCTTTACAATAGAACAGGGAGATATCACGGCGCTGGGAGAGGTGGCAGCAAACCAGGTGACCTTGGATAGGTTCGAAATTACAAGAGATGAGGTCAAAAAGCACCTATTGGAGCTGGATGTGAGAAAAGCTGTTGGGCCGGATGGAATCTCGCCATGGGTATTGAAAGAGTGTGCAGGAGCACTTTGCTTACCACTCTCCATAGTGTATAGTAAGTCACTGGAAACGGGGGACCTACCAGAAATATGGAAGACTGCTAATGTAGTACCAATATACAAAAAGGGTGACAGACAAGAGGCACTGAACTACAGGCCAGTGTCCTTAACTTGTATACCATGCAAGGTGATGGAGAAGATTGTGAGAAAAAACCTAGTAACACATCTGGAGAGAAGAGACTTCGTGACAACCCATCAACATGGGTTCAGGGAGGGTAAATCTTGCCTTACAGGCTTGATAGAATTCTACGATCAGGTGACAAGAATTAAGCAAGAAAGAGAAGGGTGGGCGGACTGCATTTTTTGGACTGTCGGAAAGCCTTTGACACAGTACCCCATAAAAGGTTGATGCATAAGCTGGAGAAACAGGCAGGAGTAACAGGTAGGGCGCTCCAGTGGATAAGGGAGTACCTAAGCAATAGGAAGCAGAGAGTTACAGTGAGGGGTGAGACCTCAGACTGGCGTGAAGTCACCAGTGGAGTCCCACAGGGCTCTGTACTTGGACCTATCCTGTTTCTGATATACGTAAATGATCTCCCAGAGGGTATAGACTCATTCCTCTCAATGTTTGCTGACGACGCCAAAATTATGAGAAGGATTAAGACAGAGGAGGACAGCTTGAGACTTCAAGAAGACCTGGACAAGCTGCAGGAATGGTCGAACAAATGGCTGTTAGAGTTTAACCCAAGCAAATGTAATGTAATGAAGATAGGGGTAGGAAGCAGGAGACCAGATACAAGGTATCATTTGGGAGATGAAATACTTCAAGAGTCAGAGAGAGAGAAAGACCTGGGGGTTGATATCACGCCAGACCTGTCCCCTGAAGCTCATATCAAGAGGATAACATCAGCAGCATATGCCAGGTTGGCTAACATAAGAACGGCCTTTAGAAACTTGTGTAAGGAATCTTTCAGAACATTATATACCACATATGTCAGACCAATCCTGGAGTATGCGGCTCCAGCATGGAGTCCCTATCTAGTCAAGCATAAGACTAAACTGGAGAAGGTTCAAAGGTTTGCCACCAGACTAGTACCCGAGCTGAGAGGTATGAGCTACGAGGAGCGACTGCAGGAATTAAACCTCACTTCGTTGGAAGACAGAAGAGTTAGGGGGGACATGATCACCACATTCAAGATTCTCAGGGGAATCGACAGGGTTGATAAAGACAGGCTGTTTAACACAAGGGGCACACGCACTAGGGGACACAGGTGGAAACTGAGTGCCCAAATGAGCCACAGAGATATTAGAAAGAACTTTTTTAGTGTCAGAGTGGTTGACAAATGGAATGCATTAGGAAGCGATGTGGTGGAGGCTGACTCCATTCACAGTTTCAAGTGTAGATATGATAGAGCCCATTAAACTCAGGAAACTGTACACCTGTTGATTGACGGTTGAGAGGCGGGACCAAAGAGCCAGAGCTCAACCCCCGCAAGCACAACTAGGTGAGTACAACTAGGTGAGTACACACACATGAGATTGTCAGGATGAGAAGAGAGGCAGAAAGACAATACGAAAATGACATCGCAAGCAAGGCAAAGACTCAGCCTTAATTGCTGCATAGCCACATCAGGAGAAAAACAACAGTAAAGGAACAGATTATGAAATTAAGGATAGGGGCAGAAGGATTCACTACAAACGACAAGGAAGTGTGTGAGGAACTGAATAAGAAATTCCAGGAGGTCTTCACCTTAGAACAAGGAGAAATTTCAGAGATAAGAGAGGGAATAGCTAACCAGGACCCACTGGAAGATTTTGAGATTACCAGCGGGGAAGTAAGGAAGTGTTTACTAGAGTTGGATGTGACAAAGGCTATAGGCCCAGATGGAATCTCCCCTTGGTTACTAAAGGAAGGAGCAGAAGAACTGTGCCTACCACTCTCCATAGTGTATAACAAATCACTGGCAACAGGGGAACTCCAGAAATTTGGAAAGCAGCTAACGTAGTCCTGATATTCAAGAAAAGGGATAGATAAGAGGCACTGAATTACAGGCCGGTGTCCCTAACATGCATACCATGTAAGCTGATGGAGAAGATTGTGCGAAGAAAGCTAGTGGAGTATCTGGAGCGACAGAATTTTGTAACACAGCATCAACATAGGTTCAGGGATGGCAGGTCCTGCCTAACAGGGTTACTTGAATTCTACGACAGGCAACAAAAATAAGGCAAGAAGAGAAGGGTGGGCAGACTGCATATTTCTGGATTGTCAGAAAGCCTTTGATACAGTGACACACAAAAGGCTAGTGAAAAAGCTGGAGATGCAGGCTGGAGTGAAAGGGAAGGTACTCCTTTGGATAAAGGAGTACCTAAGCAACAGGAGACAACGAGTCAGTGTAAGGGGTAAGGTCTCAGATTGGCGAGACGTTACGAGTGGAGTCCCGCAGGAGTCAGTCCTTGGACCTATACTGTTTCTGATATATGTAAATGATCTCCAGAGGGTAAAGAATCGTTTCTCTCAATGTTTTCTGGTGATGCAAAAATTATGAGGAGGATTGAAACTGAGGATGATTAGTAGGAGGCTACAAGATGACCTAGACAGACTGAGTGAATGGTCCAACAAATAACTGTTGAAGTTTAACCCGAGTAAATGCAAAGTAATGAAACTAGGCAGAGGAAACAGGAGGCCAGACACAGGATACAGAATAGGAGATGAAGCACTTAATGAAAAGGACAGAGAGAAAGATCTAGGAGTTGATATCACACCAAGCCTGTTTCCTGAAGCCCACATAAAAAGAATAAACGTCTGTGGCATATGCAAGGCTGGCTAACATCAGAACAGCGTTCAGGAAACCGTGTAAGGAATCATTCAGAATCTTGTACACCACATATGTAAGACCAATCCTGGAGTATGCGTCCCCAGCATGGAGCCCGTACCTTGTCAAGCACAAGAAGAAGCTGAAAAAGTCCAATGGTATGCCACTAGACTAGTCCCAGAACTAAGAGGCATGAGTTACGAGAAAGGCTGCGGGAATCACCTTACGACACTGGAAGAAAGAAGAGTAAGGGGAGACATGATCACAACCTACAAATCCTCAGGGGAATCGACCCGTAAACAAGACAAACTATTCAACACTGGTGGGACGTGAACAAGGGACACCGGTGGAAATTGAGTACCCACATGAGCCACAGAGACGTTAGAAGGAAACTTTTTCAGTGTCAGAGTAGTTAACGGATGGAATGCATTAGGCAGTGATGTGGTGGAGGCTGACTCCATACACAGTTTCAAATTAGATATGATAGAGCCCAGTAGGCCCAGGACTCTGTACACCAGTTGATTGACAGTTGAGAGGCGGGACCAAAGAACCAAAGCTCATCCTCCCGTAACACAATAGGGTGAGTACACACACAGGGAGGAGGGGTAATAGCTGAGTGAGCAGATCTGGACTCGTAATCCTATAGTACGGGTTCGAACCCCTGATGGCAGAAACAAAATGGGCAGAGTTTCTTTCACCCTGATGCCCCTGTTACCTAGCAGTACATAGGTACGTGGGAGTTAGACAGCTGTTACGGACTGCTTCCTGTGTGTGTATGTAAAAAATAATAGTTTAGTTTTAATAAAAGTTGATTGTTTGAGAGCTGAGAGGCGGGTAGTAAGAACAAAGCTCAATCCCCGCAAGCACATCTAGGGTAATACACTAGGTGAATACACACACACATTCACGAATTGGTGGATCATATGTACTCACCTAGTACTCACCTAGTTGTGCTTGCAGGGGTTGAGCTCTGGCTCTTTGGTCCCGCCTCTCAACCGTCAATCAACAGTGTACAGTTTCCTGAGCCTAATGGCTCTATCATATCTTCACTTGAAACTCTGTATGGAGTCAGCCTCCACCACATCGCTTCCTAATGCATTCCATTTGTCAACCATCTGACACTAAAAAAGTTCTTTCTAATATCTCTGTGGCTCCATTTGGGCACTCAGTTTCCACCTGTTCCCCTAGTGCGTGTGCCCCTTGTGTTAACAGCCTTTCTTTTTATCAACCGTCGATTCCCTTGAGAATCTTGAATGTGGTGACATAGATCTACCATGACACAGCCTAGTGGCCCTTACTACAGGCTCAGATAAGGCCAATCTAGTTATTGTAGTAGTAGTATTCATAACTAGTAATAATTGTTGAAATAATAGTAGATTAGACCACCACCATATGTGGTATGATAAGATAATATAATAATTAAACTTAGGTAAACAATTTGCAGTTTAAGAAGGAGCCATTACAAGTGGTTTAAGTCAAATTGTCCCCCCCAATTTGTGTGAGATTAATTTCAGCAGTTTTAACAAGTACATACAGTCCACTCAATTCTTTACCTACTAAGAAAAAATAAGATAAACTTTAATTTATTGAAGTCAATTAAAAGGAGATATACTGCCTGGAGTTTTTACCACAGTCGGGACGGGGACTCCCCCGTTCGGACGATTCCATGTTCCACTTCCGTTGGCCACCTACCTCAGTCACTCACGGACTCTTTGAGGAAATGGACCCGTCGACGTCTCCTCCAGCTTGTTACCTGATCTTTACTCTCTTATTTAAAATCACTGCCTTAATAAAATATAACTAGTATACCTAT
>WNGS01165523.1:4668208-4687548 GCA_020271785.1 Procambarus virginalis
TGGGCGTGGCCTGGTAGTGATGTTACGGAGGGATGCTAGCCGTCCGGATCCCTGCTGTCGTCTGGTGGTGTGCCCGGTGCCACAGGTGCCCCGGTGGTGGAGCCCGGTGGCCGTTCGCTCCTGTAAGGATGCGCGTTGGGTTCCTGGAGGACGTGTTGCCAGCGTCTGTGATGCCTCTGGGTCACTCAACGGAGATTGCCGAGTTACAGCTGTCTGACGGCCAGAGAACTTTCGTGGTGGGCTGGTTCCCTTCCTGTCGAGCCGGGTGGCGACTACTCGCCTCGTGGATACTACCATTTGGGTCCCCTGCTTGCGGGTGTTTGTTGCCCGGTTCCGGATGTTATGGAGTCCCCGGTGGGTGGACGGGACCCTTGGCGGTGGGTGCTCTGGGAAGCATTCAATGTACGGTTCCCGCGGGTCCGGTTCCCGGGCAAGTATGTACCCTGATTTCCTGTGTATTTGCTCTGTGAAATGCTGTGTGCCCCTCTGGCTGCTTCTTTTCCCTGTTTTATTTTGTGCTTGTGCCTCTCCCTTTGTGCGTTTCCTTGCCGTGTGGCGTCTTAGTTTCTAGTACTTGGGATCTCTCGTTTCGCATTTTGGCTTGGCATTTCGCCTTTCCTGGCTTCGCGTTTCATCCTTACCGGGTACGCCGGGGCGCATCCGATCCCACGATCGTCGTCGCCCCTCACTCAACATCAACAACAACACACACTCACATACATACACGTCAACCTGATTCCCACTGCTGCTGCTGGATGATGACGTAGGCGTTCTCACTTCGTACACGTGGTCGGTTGGAGCACGGGGTCATAAACCACGGGGTTAGCTCCACACACAGAGACCAGGTGGTGTGAACATGCCGGCTTAGGGAAGCCCAAGATGCGCGCACAACAGATTACACAGCTGGGATGCGGTACCATGCCCATCCACTTGACACGGTACCCCAGGATACGACGGTACACAGTGTTACACGGCACGATGGCACATGAGACAGAGTCATTCACTGTTCACTGCTAATTCCTCGGAATTACGAATTTACGGTTTCTCTCATAACACTGAAACCTTCTCTAGATCGTCTCACTGCAGTACCTTCAAGATAAGATGCGATAGACGGCGGATGTCAATTACTCTAGCCAATATTAACAGCCTCACTTAGTCCAGTTGCTCTGAGATGGCGTCTCACAATCACGTGGCTTAGATGACAAAGTTCACACATAAATCGCTGGAAACACCTTTCCGAAATACCGGATTCTTACAAACGGCACCCGGAAAGATAAGCACGACGATAAGCGTGACTTTAGTAACGTTGCAGGCGGAATTTCATGGTGCTTGGCCTAGCACAGGAAAGTACGTCCTTCAATAGCAACGTTCTTTGTAAGAATAATTTTTGCCGCCAAAACAGCCCCGGGATACCATGCGGTAACCCTCAGCACTTTAACCAATCACGGCTCAGCATTCCTGAGTCCCAAGCGCCTTGGCCAATGGCGCACCTGCCTCACAACGCTACCCCTTCTCTCACGAGGTGGACACGTGATAGGGGAGTGTAGTCTATAGCCGTTAACCTCCCAAACCTTCCTCTCTACACTTGACTTGTACAAAAATTTCCCTGAAATCAACTCCCTTCTGTAATTTCCTTCACAGACCTGATACAGCGATCAGAATGATATCAATGGCTAGCAAATGTCACGGGCCGTCCAACGACACCCAACACGACTGTGGAAATATTATATTCAGAAAGTTTAATCACGGTGCACATCACTGGTGCACCATGCAATTTCGTACTTCATCCAGTGCATGAGAGAGCAGGAGAAATATGTCTCCTGACAAGGATTCCCATTATGCTTTTCGTTTTTTTTCTCTCCGGGCCAGGATTAACCTGTTTTCTGCCTCCTGGCATTTCTAGGTGATGTAGTCATCATGTCATGTACAGACTGCTCTGAGCTCTGTCGCCCATGGTATTCCTGTTAGAAACTTTTTAATCTCATCATAGATTCCCCCTCGGTATGCCAACCTCTAGCTATTCGGTCCTTTTCTTGGATAGGTTAATCCTACTTCCACCAGATACTCAAATGTTAGGACACTATGGTCACTCATTCCTATGGGGGGGGGGGTCCTGATTTGACTTCCCTTATATCTGACCCATTCAGGGTAAATAGTCGTTATAGTCTGGCAGGTTCATCATTTCCTCTCATTCTTTTGGGACTCTTGACATTTTGTCATAGAAGGTTTCTTGTCGCTATGTCTAATAATTTAGCTCACCATGTTTCTATCCCTCCATTTGGTTCCCCATTTTCCCAGCCAATTCTTCCATAGTTGAAGTCACCCATTATTAACACTTTAGATTTCTTCATGAATGCAATAGAAGCTGCTCTCTCAATTATGTTAACGGTTGCCATGTTGTTCTTGATTATATTAATGGTTGCCATGTTCCTCTTGTCATACTCCTGTCTGAGTGTTCTTTCACTTAGTGCGAGATTATTTATTACTACTGTTATTATCCATGGTCCTCACATTTTCATAGGGCTGCTATGTAGTCTCTGAAATCTTCATAGCTTGGGATATTCATCTTTTCGAAAGTCCAGTCCTTCCTTATCAACAGAGCTCCTCCTCCTCCTCCTCCCTCCCCTCCCTCTCTTCCCTGACTATTATCAAGGGTCGGGGTTTTTATAAACTGATTCTGAACTTTACTTTACTTACTAGTGAACAGAGACCCCTACCACTTCCCTGATAAAATAATATCAACCACTGCAGCTACACTGCTGCTGTCGTCAATCAATCAGTAATGGATACTGGAGTTCATATTGGAGGATCATCTTGAAATCATTGTATACACGGAGAGGGAGTTCAACATCACCTTTACTTCTGGAAACAGCTCGAAACTGACCTATTTGTCATGAATATACACCCTGTCGAGCTACCATGACTCACCCACACTATCCTTGTTTTGGTCTGATCTCCTAATTCCCCTTCATGATAGTATTGGCCGCTGTCAACCAATCTGCAACTGTTTCCCTCTCTTCCTGGAAAGCCTCACCAGGACAGGAGCAAAAACTAATTGTCTACAGACAAACATTTATTACATACAAATAAAATAATACAACAGCACCGTATAATAGAATCCTACAAACCAGCAACTCACTTCACCAAATAAACTGCATTAGGCTGCTGCTCAATTCTCACCCGCAGCCTCCTCTCAACTTGTGGCGAGGTAACTTGCATATAAGAATATCTCCAACAAGAAAAATAATCACTTTTTCACCTTACATTGCGTAAATCATGCCTTATGCATTCAAGCACTCCCTCAAACATATCATGGTGTCCATACAATTCTGTTGTGCATCCTGAGGTCCACCACTAAGAACATCTATCTCTTAAGTTCTCAAAATCAGGTAGGTACTTATTTATTAAGTCTCTTAAAAAATTTAATGCTACTTGAAGTCCCATTCAACGCCTGTGATATTCCTTTATGCGGATTCACCCAAAAAACGTGTAACACTACTAAACTCGAAGTTCCATTCTACCACTGAAGTTCCACCCCACACTTGAAGTTGCACCATATAATCTTTATCAGATACGAAGCTTCCGCGAACTTCTCCTCACACAAACCTGTAATTCCATTACCATACCATAATAACATCATCATCTTAATCTGTATAAATAAAAATGGAAATGTTCGTTTGTTCAAAATCGCTAATCTCCGAAAGGCCTTCACCGATTGCCTTGAAATTTTCACACAATGTTCCATTCGCATCTGGTTACCTTGAGGTTACCTTTTGGTGCTTCAGGGGCTTAGCGTCCCCGCGGCCCGGTCGTCGACCAGGCCTCCTGGTTGCTGGACTGATCAACGGGTTTTTATATACATACTATATAGATGTCACGTCAGTGACGGGAAAGGCACCTACGCATTCAAGACATTAACATTCAGTGGGTTACACAATATCAATATCTCGGAGTGTGGATAGATTTTAACATGATGTTCAACAAGCAAATTCAATATCTAAAGGAGAAAGTAAAATCACGACTAAATATAATGAGAGCAATCACAGGGCCCCGTCTAGGAGCGGGACACAAAGTGTTAAGAATGTTTTACATACACGCTGTTCGTTCCCTAATTGATTATGTGGCGCCTGCCTTACTCACTCTTTCTCCTGGCCAGTGGGCGAACGTTGAGGTTCTTCAAAACGATGCATTGCGAATCATAACAGGAGCTCCCAGATGGACTAAAATACTGAACCTAAGACTGGAAACCAGGCTAACGTCGCTTGAAATAAGGGTAAAAGGGATCGCTGCGTTCATGCTCACCAAGATATTGACTACACCTAGAATCAGTTCACTTAATGATATCATCACTGGAGCACTATCTCTGGACAGACGAGCCTCCCATAGCACCAGGTGGACCCATTGTGCGATAAACACCATCAATACGTTCGAAATAACAAACACAGTCACTGAGAAGGGTGTCGACGAAATACATGCAGACCTTGTTATTGCAAGCCCTTGGGAATCTCCGCCAGCAGACTTTAAGATTATGGTTATTGTAGGGAAAAAGAACCTGACACATCCTCTTCTGCTACGTAACATTGCACAGATGCATATAGAAGCAAACATGGCATCCGATAGCTTCACATACTTCACCGATGGATCAGTAGACCAGCAGGGACACGAAACCGGAGCTGCAGTTAAAGCAGGAAACTCTGTACATAGTTGGAGGCTCTCAAATGGGTGTTCGACTTTACAAACAGAGATGCTGGCCATTCAAAAGGCTTTGGAACATGCTCTTGCTCAACACCGACAACATGTTATCATACATACAGATTCGAGAACCGCCATTGAAACCTTGCAACAAGACCGCATATGTGATAACATACATTTGATCACAACTGTCCTATCATTAATGCAAACACTCCAACGTCAAGGCCGACGGGTCCTTCTCAACTGGGTGCCAAGTCATGTGGGTATCGTTGGGAATGACATTGCAGACGAAGCTGCAAAACTTGCAACTAAGAGAAGAACTGTAGACATTTGCATACCACAGAGTCTGTCCCAGATTAAGCGAGTAATTAGAACCAGAGCAATGCAAAAGTTGTACAGTGACCACACCTCAGCTGTTGCAACATCTCGATCTGCAGGTTGGTACAGGAATTCAACCAACTACGAACCACTTATGTTAATGAAGGGGAGCAGCAGGGCAACAGAAGTACACTTACATCGCATCAGGCTTGAATACCCATGTGCATGGGAAATAGGCTTACAGGTTCCGGAAGATGAGAGGAAATGTCAACACTGTGGAGAAATGCCCGACAGACCTCTGGTACATTATCTGACGCAGTGCACAGTTACGAACCCATTAAGGTTTCAACTTCACTTCACCAGAGCAGCAGAAGTTGTTAAACACATATGGCAACATCTTACTAAAGCGACCATACGAGTAATAAATACTCATACTCCACCCAAGTAAACTAGAAACAATCAACACTTAGTGGGCCAGCCAGAGGCTTAGGGCCCGCGCAGGAATATCCCTGCAAAAAAAAAAAAAAAAAAAAGTGACGGGAAAAACATGCTTTTTTGAAAAGCTGTGTTTTTCGTGTGTTTTTCAAGTGAGGGAAATCTTCGAAACCTCTTTAACGAATGCCTTGAAATCTTGACACAACATTGCATTTAACTAAGCGAGTGTTTTTATATAATTACTATATAAATGCCTCAAATGTGACAGAAAAAAAACATTTTTTTTTGTTAAAAACAGCTCCATCTGTAGGACGTATGAGCAACACGAGCTGTAATCTCCGAAAAATTTTCACCGATTGCTTTGAAATTTTGACCCAACTTTTCTTTCAAATACATGCGTGTTTTGATAAGACACGCATGATTTAGAAGCCACACCTGTGACAGGTGAAAACGTGCGTTTTTTAAAAAACAGCGCCATCTGTTGCAACAAAAGATGGAACAACATACGATACACAAAATATGTTACGTTCCATTTCATTGTTTCCAATTGCATTGATACATTGAATTTAATAGATTTTCATTTATTTTCATTTTGATTTAATTATTTTGTGTGATTTTGCATTGGAATTGAGCTGTGTTATTTACCATACCGTTCATTTCGTGGGTATAGCTTATTTGTTTCTATTATAATTGTTTTTCATTTCGTTTTTTAACCGTTCATCTTATTTTTCAGGGCAAATGGTGGTGAAATTGAGTTGTGTTGATTGATCTGCGTTTGAATTGAAATATTTCGTTAGTATTTTTGGTTTTGGTTTTGAAAACAAGAAAATGAGCAACACGTTTATTTCACAGCTGCAAATGTGCAACAAACAGCTATGAATCCACCGACTTCAACGTTAACTGCTTTTTTCACGTTATGTCCAAATGACGCGTTTGCGAAAACACTGCTGTATGTAGAAGTGCCTACGTATTACACATGGAACGCCAGTAGAAAATAATTTGAACGACGTAAACGAGGAGAGCGAGTCGACGGACAACCTAGCATATTCAAACAAACTAAGATAGGCAGACTGTACACCGTGCATTCCAATCAAAATGTATGCTTCTTTTTTCGTAAGCTGTTGGTAAATGGGCCCGGTCCAACGTCTTTCCAGCCATTGAGATTTGTTAGCGGCGTAACACATGCCATTTTCCGTAGTGCATGTCAAGCTCTGAATTTATTGGAGTACAACCGACACTGGGATGTATGCATTAATGACGCGTCCAACACGTCACATCCAAATCAAATTCGTGCATTGTTTGCAATCATATTGACCACAGGCTCTCCTTCATCTCCAACAGAGTATGGGAGAAACACAAATCGCACATGGCTGAAGATATTGTCCGTCGAATACGCAAGGAAAATTCATATATGAACATTAATTTCACAGCAGAAATCTACAACGAAGCGTTCATAATGATTAAAGATTTGTTCTTAGAAATCGCGAACAAAGTTCTCAATCAATTGAGAATGCCATAACCGAATCGATCTGCTGTTGCTTCGTTCGATGTAGAATTGCGTCATGAACAAAATACAACACGGGTGATCTGTTATCGAATGTGCAATCAAATATTCATGAGCGAAAAGGCATTTACAATAAAATAATTCAAACTGTCAATAACGGGTTTGGAGAAATCTTCTTAGATGCGCCAGGTAGAACTGTAAAACCTTCCTAATTAGATTCATTTTGGCAGCATTTCGATTCCAAAATAGCATAACCTTAACTCTTGCATCGTCCGGAATAGCTGGGACATTGCTACCAGGTCGAAGAACTGCTACTTCGGCTTTGAAATTGCCATTGAACATGCAATTCATTGAAACTCCCACGTGCAACATTTCCAAAGCATCTGGCATGGGAAAAGTATTGCTGAAATGTAAACTTACTTTTTGGGGCGAATGTACAATGGCCCACAAAAAAATCGTTGGAGGCTCTTGATCGATCATTGCAAGATTTGCCTAGAAACATCAAACTATTTGAGAAGGCATTAATATTGCTTTCAGGAGATTTCAAGCAAACATTACCTGTAATTCCTCGATCTACACCAGCAGATGAAATAAATGCTTGCCTGAAATACTCTACTTTGTGGCGCCACGTAAAGATTCTAAAATTTACTACATATATGCGTGTCCAACTGCAAAGCAACTCATCAGCTGAAATATTTTCACATCAATTTCTGGAAATTGGGAACTTAAACGTGCCAGTTGATCTGACCGCAGGACGAATTTCATTGCCTAACAACTTTTACAATTTAGTGATGTCAAAAGAAGAATTGGTTGAAAAAGTATTTCCCAATATTCAAACCAATTATGAGAATCACGATTGACTGAGTGAACGAGCTGTTCTTGCGGCCAAGAACAAAGACGTCTAAGAACTTAACAATATTATTCAGTCTAACATACAAAGCTAGGTAGTCACATACAAGTTCGTCGACACTGTTGAGGGAGCAGATGAAACAGTTAATTACTCAACAGAATTTTTGAATTCACTCGATCTGCAAGGGATAAAACAGCACGGACTTCAATTGAAAATCAGCGAGGCAATTATCATGTTACGAAATATCAACCAGCGAAAGTTTAGCACCAGCACGCTGCTTGTTGTAAAAAATTATTCAGCAACATCGTAGAAACAACAATCTTGACAGGACCTTTCAAAGGTGAAGATGTCCTCAATCCTCACATTCCAATGATTCCAATGGATTTGCCATTTCAATTTAATAGATTGCAATTCCCAACTCGATTGGCGTTTGCAATCACCATCAACAAAGGGCCAATGTATAGATTGGCCAATGATTGGCTCAGGGGCAATCATTAGAGTTGTGGGGTTTTAGATCTAGACACGAACTGCTTCTCACATTGACAATTATATGTTGTGTGTTCTAAAGTTGGCAAGCAGACAATCTCTATATCTTCACACACAATGGAACAAGAAAAAATATTGTATACCCACAAGCATTGTGAAATTAAACATGTTAGAAACGTGCGTTTTCTCTTTTCTTTCTTTTCCACTTAACCATACTGAACCACAGCAACGCGTGGCGGGTACAGCTAGTAAAACATAAATAACATATATTTACACATATAAACTTCACCCGACGTCCCCTTCCGCGCGTCGGATCTGACATGGTGAGTACTCCCCTGTTCCAGGACGAATCCACACTGATATCCTCCTCCGACAGGCCTTAGAGCTCCTGCTTCGTCAGTCGCTCACTGACCGCAGGTAAGCAAGTATGTGTCGCTCTTTCCTCCACAAAGTCACATCATTTTTAAACAATTATATCTGCTCACTGTCTTCATAAAATATCTAACCAACATCTACAAATGTTCTTAATGATCGCTGGGCAAACGACCAAGCAATTATAAGCAATCTAACATAATTAAGTGCGCTTACAACAGTCAGGATGATGGGATGATTCTGACTGGATGATACTTGCCAACTGGGACTCCAAAATGACATTACTCTTGGTCGTCCACCAAATCCTTCTCGACTGTCTCTAAATGCTTCTCAAAGGCCCAACTTAAGTCTACAAAGTCGACTGGCAGGTTTCACACAGAAACACCTTCTCATACCGGGGTTCTCGGTATGAGAGGGGTGAGCAACAGTAAACTAGATATCCTCTCAACGGTCGCACTGGCGATAACTGTTACTCACCGTAGTCCTGCGGGTCTCCACTCTATCCTCGCGGCGCCACTGTACGCCCAGGAGAGTACCCCAGTCGATCCCCCAACCGGCCTCTGGTCAAGGAATGAGTGGAGACACAGATTGTTCCTTCAATTGTGTGCCCGCCCCGGCAAGGACTCTTATACTACTTACAAGGTCTCCAACTGGTGTTTTCCGGTGTCCAGTAACACTACAGTGGTGTTGCGTAATTGTGGTAACTGTGGCAAGAGCACACTCAATAAATCTGGTATCAGGCAAGTAATTATTCCTGTCACTCTGTCTTCTTTCAAGTATTCCGTAGTCACAAGGTTTATGGAGGGGATGATACAAACACCAAGGTATTTTGGTATTTTACTTAAAACATCAAGATATTCATATATCAATAAACACACAAGTACAAGTGCAGCAGCCGCTCTCTCCTCACAGATAATTTGGGGCACACTGATATGGCAACACACTTCCACCCCCACGTCAAACGTCAACAATCAGCTGGGCCGCGCCCTGCTAGCCGTGAGAATGTTTATTGTTTGTTTTCCTGGCGTCACGCACCCTGTTTCTTTAAATTCTCTTGAACCACTATATTTGTCATCCACATAACATATCTATAATTTCGATAGAACACAATAAACCACCGTACTGGTCTCACGATCAATAACTCATTCATACAGCACTTAACGTGATATTTCACTGTACTAGAGAACTGTACTGTACTTGATAATAATTACAATGAATGCACTTAATCACGGTAACCCAAGCCAACGTCCCAGGATTATCGCGTCTCGCCCTGTTCTGTCCTCCGCAGGTCCGTGCTCCTCCTCCACGTCTTGTAGGGTTGGAGTCGGTCTCCTGGCCGTCAACTTCCCTCTCAATTACGGCTGCCAACCTACGTCTCGGCGGTAGTCGTACGAATTCCCACTTAGTATCTTCTTTCACTGCTCTCCCAGTGGAATGGCCCGGCCACTACGATGTCACTGTGAAGCTATCAGACGTCCCAGACGATACTGCTTAAACTCCACCTTCACAGCACCCGATTCCAGAGCACTTGAAGCTCAATATTCTGTCAATTCCCTCGTCGGTCCACACACATGGAATGAAGGAAGACTTCTTGGCGTACTTGTATACAACGGGTGACTCGTAAGGTTCCACGGGATCGGCGTACTACTGTCAAACTGACAGGACCGTCGTTCACACATCCAACCTAGTTGACGAGTCAGTCAACCTGGTTTCCTCACGGTGGAATAGCCCAGCCACTACGCTGTCTCCTAAACGGGTGAACCGTCACAGACGCCACATACGTCACTGCCCAGACCACTTCTTGCAACGCACCTGTCCCGGAGCACTTGTTGCTCAATATTCCGTCAATTCCTTCTTCGGACCACACATGGAATGAAGGAAGACCTCTCAGAGTGCGTGCAGACAACAGGAGACGCTTATATCCACCGAAGCTCAGGTAATCCGTCAACTTGACAGGATTCCCTGGCGCATGTCTTGCCTCGCTGACGTGCCATGTGAGACTGATCGTGCCAGCACGGTGCTACGGCTGGACCCCCCTGCCTTCGTGATGTCATATTTGCCAAGGGAGGTTTTGATTATCTCCCAGTGCCACGTCGCTGACGGTGACCAATCTGGTGTCACTGACGTCACACAGATTTGGCGGGAAAACGGAGGAGCCAGCGCCATATTGGCTTCCTAAAGGGCCTATACAACTGGCCAAAATACTCTTCTTTTACAAATTTCTCGGCACTGCGAGAACACTATACTCTCCCACATATGTCAAACTGATGCCCGCGACGTAGAGAATGCTCGGGTAAAGTGGACATGACTCTTAAAGCTGGGTATGGAAGAAATAGGAGGGGGGATCACCGTCACATACCCCTCCCCTTAAAATAAGAGTCATGTCTGGTTAGTGAAAGCGGGACAAGGCATCTGCAACTACGTGGTCCTTCCCACTGAAAAGCTTGACTTCCAGCCAGTACTCCAGCCGCCAACGCGAAACACTCCTTATGTGTCTATTGACCGTTCCCACGGTCACTCTTGGCACCCACTGCTTTTCTAGCACGGACCAAGGACTCCATACCTCGTGTCTGTTCACCAGCTGGAACGGTGCGAAGTCTAACGATTCTGCCACTGCGTTACGAATGGCCAACAAAACAGGGTCCACTGCCTCTTCCCGCTCATCCTCCTGCTCTGCGCAGAACATTCTCAGAACTGTCTTCGAGGTGGAGTGGAATCTTTTGATCGCCCCCTGCGACTGCGATCGGTAGGGCGACGACCGAATCTGCATCACTCCCCAACTTGCCGCTGTCTGCCTGAAACACTTTGACTGGAATATACTTCCACAGTCCGTCTGAAGTTCTCTGGGCATTCCTACCCAAGAGAATAATCGTTGTAGTTGCCCGGCTACTCCTCTCGACGTCGAACGTCGCATCGTGGTCACCCCCAGGTGACCCGCAGAGTCAACAGAGTGCGACAGATCCAACACTGCCGCTCGGCACTTGGCTGGCAACACTACCTGGTGTCTCATACCTAGAGAGGCTTCTCCGGCCCCCATCCTCACAGGTCTCTACTGTCTCATTAATTTGCCGTCTTGTCTGTAGAAATGAGTGGCCCTCTCAGGACCAACACGTCCTCCTTTGGCCTCACGAATCAATTCGGGGAATTCTGCTTGCTGCAACTCCTCGAGACGAGTGCGGTCCACCCCAAGAGAACTGGTAAGGGTCACCTGTACCTCACCATCCGGGCTGCCTTCGTTCTCCACTCGCTCTCCGGGTTCCCTGAAGAGGTGATCGATACCCAGGCTGTCGGAAGTCTCCTCGTCGGCCCTATCAGATTCACACCCTCCGTGTCCGTCGCACTGCCTCGGAACTACAGCACAAATAGGGAACGCCACCATGGCGATTCCTTTCTCGTCCCCACAGGCGTCCAACACTCCGCCTTTCTTCTTGTAGTGCTCCAAGCTCTCCTCGCCCTTCTTGAGGTTCGGGAGGACACGTCCTCCACATGCGTCATTTCCCAAGATGACTTGTGCCTCCATCTTGGTCATCGATGCACAGACCCCCGCTACTAGGGTTTGGCATCCATAATCTGAATTCAGGGTCATACGGTGTAGGGGCATCCGCACTGGACCTCCCACAGTGGTCACATTTGCCACTCCCACACTGGTACTCACGTATCCTCGGGGAACAGAGTTTTGCTCACCAGGTAAAATCTGCCCCAGTGTCTCTCAACATCTTCACTGGATGGGGTCTGCGTCCCCCACCTTACGTTCCCTCTCGCACGAATGGGTTAACTCTCTTCTCTCCAATAAGTACGGGTCCATCCCGCACCCCTTCGGCTATCTGGTCCTCTACTCGCACGAAAGCAACATTTCCCAGCTGCTTAAGGCGTCTGCATTCGCGCGCGACGTGTCCGAGTATCCGCAGTTGTAGCAGCGGATACTTCTTCTTCTTCGGACCTCCCTCGCGCCTTCCAACGTCTCCTTCTCAGCATCTCCCCCGTCGTAACAAGAACAATCTCCTAGCTCTCAGTTGGGACTTCTTTGACGGCTCCACAGCACTCTTCGATCCTCTGCCGTCTCCACTCGAGAGGTGGACTTGGGAGAACTCGCTCCTGTCCTCCATCCGTCCGACCTTCTATAATTTCTCCCATATCCGGAGAATGCGGGCAGTCGGTGCTGTCCCTCTCGACGTGGTCGTAAGGCTTCTTCCAGCATGACAGCTCGATCGGCCGCGGCTCTCAGGTCCTTAATGTCCGCCTCCTTCACTCTCATCCTGCTCTCAGGAGAGAGCATGGACATGAACTTTTCCATGACCATAAGCCTCTTGACATCCTTGGCCGACTTCGCTCCTTCAGACTCCAGCCATTTCAGGAATTTCCTCTCCATGTCCCTCGCCGTCTCCGCATATGATTTTCCTGGCGAACGGGTACATTCCCTGAACCTCTTCCTGTAGCATTCCGGCGTTAGCTTGAATGAATGGAGCACAGCCCTCTTTACAGCATCGTAGTCGGTACACTCTCTGAGGTCGAGCATATTGTAGGCTTCAAGCTTCACCAATGAGTCTACCCTGAACTAGCTCCGCCCACTCTGCCCTCGGCCACTTCTTCAAAGTAGCGACCCTTTCAAAGTGATCGAAGAAGCCCTCAGCCGCATTAGGCACGAAGACTGGCAAATCCCTCTCTCTCACTTGGCGGTCTTCTTGCTGTGATGGGGCAGGTGGAGCTAGCCCTAGCTCAGCTCGCCTCAGCTCAACCTCCTTGTTAGCCTCAACCTCTTGCTGCCTCATCCTAGCTTCCAGCTCGCGCTCCTCTCGTCTCAGCTGTGCCTCTCGTTCTGCTTCCTCACGCTTCAGCTGTGCCTCTCGTTCCTCTCGTTTCAGCTGCGCCTCTCTTTCTTCCTTGCACAGCTGTGCTTCTGCTTCTCGTTCTTCCTTGCGCAGCTGTGCTTCTGCTTCTCGTTCTTCCTTGCGCAGCTGTGCTTCTGCTTCTCGTTCTTCCTTGTGCAGCTGTGCTTCTCGTTCTTCCTTGCGCAGCTGTGCTTCTCATTCTTCCCTGCGCAGCTGTGCTTCCAGCTGCAGCTTCATTATCTCCAGCTTAACGCTGCGCCTGCTGCCGCTGGATCCTCTACTGCTTCCACCGACGCTCAAGTTCTCTCCCACACTGGCAGGTGTCTGTGGCCGTTCCTCTCCCAAAACTTCTTCTCGTGCCCTGAGCTGTGCCATGATCTCGAGTCTTCTCTCTCCCACTTTGGAAAATTTCAACGTTATCCCAAAGTGGTCGGCAATCGATTGTAGCTGTGCCCTGGTGCACTCCTCCAGCACCCTGCTCGTCTCTTGTGTCAATGAAACTTGTAACTTTATCATCCTCCATCTTGTGCAAAGAGTGATAAACTGTGCCTGATACGTAATACCACAAACAATGCACCACAATTGCAACCTTTATCTTGATCGTTATCCTGGCAAGGTCGCCAATGTCGGGGTTCACGGTATGAGAGGGGTAAGCAACAGTAAACTAGATATCCTTTCAACGGTCGCACTGGCGATAACCGTTACTCACCGTAGTCCTGCGGGTCTTCACTCTATCCTCGCGACGCCACTGTACGCCCAGGAGAGTACCCCAGTCGATCCCCCAACCGGCCTCTGGTCAAGGAATGAGTGGAGACGCAGATTGTTCCTTCATTTGTGTCCCCACCCCGGCAAGGACTCTTATACTACTTACAAGGTCACCAACTGGTGTTTTCCGGTGTCCAGTAACACTACAGTGGTGTTGCATAATTGTGGTAACTGTGGCAAGAGCACACTCAATAAATCTGGTATCAGGCAAGTAATTATTCCTGTCACTCTGTCTTCTTTCAAGTATTCTGCAGTCAAGATTTATGGAGGGGATGATACAAACACCAAGTATTTTGGTATTTTACTTAAAACATCAAGATATTCATATATCAATAAACACACAAGTACAAGTGCAGCAGCCGCTCTCTCCTCACAGATAATTTGGGGCACACTGATATGGCAACACACTTCCACCCCACGTCAAACGTCAAAAATCAGCTGGGCCGCGCCCTGCTAGCCGTGAGAATGTTTATTGCTTGTTTTCCTGGCGTCACGCGCCCTGTTTCTTTAAATTCTCATGAATCACTATATTTGTCATCCACATAACATATCTATAATTTCGATAGAACACAATAAACCACCATACTGGTCTCACGATCAATAACTCATTCCTACAGCACACTTAAGTGATATTTCACTGTACTAGAGAACTGCACTGTACTTGATAATAATTACAATGAATGCACTTAATCACGGTACTGTTCTTAGATTCAATAATTCCTCTCAAAGGCGATATCACAATTAATCACTTCACACATGTAAAATTATTCAATACACAGGCATATACATATACATAGATAAATCATAGATATCAATAATAGTAATCATACAAATACTGGGCACATAGCCTAACACCAATAACTGGTTCACTATATATATATATATATTCTCTCTCTAAATCATCATGGTAAAGTCACATGAAATAAATTATCACAGCAAATTCTTTAGTAAATCCAGGTGCTTGCACACACCACACACACATATATATATATATATATATATATATATATATATATATATATATATATATATATATAATATATATATATATATTATATATATATATATATATATATAAATGAATACTGTGAGTGCTCTGTATAGCCTCACTCCGCACTACTGCGCCTACTGTGACATAGATCCAGGTGAGACTTGCTCACTACATGAAAGATACTCTGGCTAAATATATATAGCTGACTAAAGGGAATTGGGAGGGTAACTATAATCACCTACTTCACCTATCCTTCGATGAGAGTTGAGTTGCAGCTCCTGGTCCAGGCTCTCGCCTCGTGTACCCTCCAGAAACCCAAGCCAAATTCCCAGGATTATCGCGTCTCGCCGCGTTCTGTCCTCCGCAGGTCCATGCTCCTCCTCCACGTCTTGTAGGGTTGGAGTCGGTCTCCTGGCCGTCAACTTCCCTCTCAATTACGGCTGCCACCTATCTCGGCGGTAGTCGTACGGATTCCCAATTAGTATCTTCTTTCACTGCTCTCCCAGTGGAATGGCCCGCCACTACGATGTCACTGTGAAGCTATCAGACGTCCCAGACGATACTGCTTAAACTCCACCTGCACAGCACCCGATTCCAGAGCACTTGAAGCTCAAATTCTGTCAATTCCCTCGTCGGTCCACACACATGGAATGAATGGAAGACTTCTTGGCGTACTTGTATACAACGGGTGACTCGTAAGGTTCCACGGGATCGGCGTACTACTGTCAAACTGGCAGGACCGTCGTTCACACATCCAACCTAGTTGACGAGTCGGTCAACCTGGTTTCCTCACGGTGGAATGGCCCAGCCACTACGCTGTCTCCTAAACGGTGAACTGCCACAGACGTCACATACGTCACTGCCCAGACCACTTCTTGCAACGCACCTGTCCCGGAGCACTTGTTGCTCAATATTCCGTCAATTCCTTCATCGTTCCACACATGGAATGAAGGAAGACCTCTCAGAGTGCGTGCAGACAACAGGAGACTCGTATATCCACCGGAACTCGGGTAATCCGTCAACTTGACAGGATTCCCTGGCGCACGTCTTGCCTCGCTGACGTGCCGTGTGAGACTGATCGCGCCAGCACGGCGCTACGGCTGGACCCCCCCTGCCTTTGTGACGTCATATTTGCCAAGGGAGATTTTCATTGGATCCCAGTGCCACGTCGTTGACGGTGACCAATCTGGTGTCACTGACGTCACAAAGATTTGGCGGGAAAACGGAGAAGCCAGCGCCATATTGGCTTCCTAAAGGCCTATACCACAGGCAAAATACTCTTCATTCACAAATTTCTCGGCACTGTGAGAACACTATACTCTCCCACATATGTCAAACTGATGCCCACGACGTAGAGAACGCTCGGGTAAAGTGGACATGGCTCTTAAAGTTGGGTATGGGAGAAATAGAAGGGGGGGAACACCGTCACAATACACAGTCTCAAATGTAGATATGATAGAGCCCAGTAGGCTCAGGAATCTATACATCAGTTGACTCTGTCCTGACCTGAGGGGGTTGGGGCTAATGGAGCTTTAACCTCCAAAGAGAGCTCTGCCTGCTGCACCCGACTGTTGCTCGCGTACAGGTGGACAATGTCCCCCAACCACTCTCTGCCTGAACAGACCACCGACCACGGCAGCCACACTGCCGCTACCGTCGGTCGACCAACAATAAACTCTGGAGTGCTTAAAGATTTCTCAGATCACCCTGTATGCCTCTTGATCTTGGAGAGGGTTCAGCATCACATATCTAGGGTGTGCGGCTCCATCACTGGCCTCGGTGTCCTGTGTACACACCCTACTGAGCCCCGTGACTCCCTACTCTCTCCTTGTTTGAAACGATCTCCTCAATCCCCTTTTTTGTAAATAACATATTTTTCTATCACCCTGTCTGCAGCTGTGATCCTTTGTCTCTCTCTCTCTCTCCTTCTGCTCTCTGAGAAGCCTCACCAGGACAAGAAAAGTTAAGGGAAGAGGATAGAAGAAGAGGAGGGGGGGGGGGGTAGGGTGGAGGCAGTAATGGTGTCTCACTACACCTTGCTGCACCAACCAGGGTGGTGGTCAAAGACTACTGGACACTTGCCTATTCAGGACCCTCGCTGCCTCGACAACCGTTGTTTACACAGTGTTTCTAATAATAATTTAATTTATTGGTATATACAAGAGTTTTTACATTCTTGTAAAGCCGCTAGCACGGGTATGCGTTTCGGGCAGGTCCTTAATCCTAATTCAAAAGTAAAATCACAGTTGAATCGATTTAAAGCAGTATTATCTGATCTTATTTTTCTTGCTATATTTTAGGTACATGAACACACCCTATTTATCTACCAAGACAAGCCTGTATAATAATCCAGCGTCCTAACACGTCATTGGCACCTGTGTAGGCCTAGAGTGTATACCCGCCAGGTCTCCCTAGGAACCCTACACTACCTCCCATCCCCCTCCACAACATCCACCAACACTTCTCCCCCTTCCCTCCTCCACCTCCACAGTTCCCACATCCTCTTACCCTCCCATCCTCCACCTCCGGTTTCTCAACAACCTCTTCCCCTCCCCTCCTTCTCCTTCAATTCCTCCACAACCTCATCCCCACACCCTCCTCTTCCTCGACTTCTACGTGCCCCTTCTCTCTACTTCTTCCTCCACCTGCCTCCTCCACACCACTACCCTTTCTCTTTCACCCTACTACCATCTCCTTCACACCACTACCTCGTCCTCCACACAACTACCCGCTCCTCCATACAACTACCCCCTCCTCCAAACCTCTCTGCCCTCTTCTCCACACCCCTACCCCCCTCCACCTCCTCTTCACACTATCATCCTCCTCCTCTCCACCACTACCTCCTCATCTTCACCACTACCCCCTTCCTCCTCTGCACTACCCTCTTCTTTCTCCTCCCTTCTCTATTCCTCCTTCACACCACGTCCACCTTCCTCCGTCTCTACCTTCTCCACAACACAACTCTCCTCTTCCTTATACACAACACTACCCTCCTCTCCCTTCTCCAAAACACTACCCTCCTCTTCCTTCCTGTACTACTTTTACTTTCTCCTGCTCTTCCCACTACTATTTCCACCTCCTCCTACTACTTCTCCCCCACTACAACTTCCTCCTAATTCATCCAATACTTCTTCCAATTCTTCCTCCTCAACAAACTATTTCTTCCCCCTCCTATTCCTCCACAACTATCTGCCTTCCCTCCCGTCTTTCCTCCCCCACCCCCATCAGTAATCCTTCTCCGCCCTTTCTATAGATCCCTGATACCACGTCCCCCTTCCCTGCACCAAACCCTACAAACTACCGTGCCCATCCTCTCTTCCATCACCCACTACAACTTCCGTGCCCTCCAGGTCCACCACCACCACCATTATAACTAGCGTCCACTCCACTCCACCACGGCACTATTACCTCGCCCAGGGGCACTGTTACCTCATTTAGAGGCACTGTTACCTCGCCCAGGAGCACTGTGCCTGGTCAGCAGTGAGTGTGGGTAGCCTGGGGGTGGATCACAGTGCCACCGTCTCCTAGTGTGAGGTTATTGGGTTGGGCTCGACAAGATGTCTTGAGTTTAGTTTGAGTTCCCCTCCACCACCACAAACCACAACTACTGTAGTATCCCCTACATCATCATCATCACTACTACTACTGTTCCCTCCCCGTCTCCACCCACCACAACTGCAACTACTGTCCCCTCCCCTCCACCATCACCACTACAACTACCAATGCATTCCCCTCCATCACTTCCAAAACCTTCATCGGTTTTGGAACATGCTCTTCCTGAATCCTGAACAAAATGTTATCATACATTCAGATTCGAGAACTGTCATTGAAACCTTGCAACAAGAAAACATATGTGACAACATTCCACCTGATAATAAATGTCATATCATTAATGTAAACATTCAAGCTGGAAGGCCGTCGGGTACTTATCAACTGGGTGTTAAATCATGTGGGAATAATAGGAAATAACATTGCAGACAAAGTTTCAAAACTTGTGACTAATAGAAGAAATGTAGACATTTGCATACCAAAGAGTCTATTACAGATTAAGAAAGTAATTAAAAATAGAGCAATGCAAAAGATTACAGTGACCACAAT
>WNGS01165523.1:4714652-4728678 GCA_020271785.1 Procambarus virginalis
CAAGAGCAAACACCTGTTAACTATTCACATTTAATAAATAAAGAACACGTAAAGTACACTACATAAAAGAAAAAGAATATTGACATAAAACACCGTAAGCTACTACAACTTGGTTGTGATCCAATACCCTATCTTGGCTTCACCAGCCATCCATATCAAGTTTTTGCCCAACTCCTAGCTAGCCACTTATTACTCACTAACCAATTGGGATTAAATCTCGTCGTAACAATATGGTACAGTCAGCCCTAATGTATATGTATAATTCAGCCTATGGGCTGTAACACCAGAGACATCACTATTACACAATCAGTTCCTGAAAGTATAAAGCTCAGCCTGTGGCTGATGACACTAGAAACATCTGCATAAATATTCACCCCGACATAAAAGTGATCAATCTCTAACCTTCAACTGCGTCTTGCATACCAATGAGCATTCAAGCATTCGTCTTTATACATTACTACGCTTACCCCGGCCTTGCATGGTCTGTGGTTCCGCAACTCCATGTTTTTTATATATACAGAGTTGCTTACATTCTTGTACAGCAACTAGTACGCTAAGCATTTTCGGGCAAATCCTTAATCCTATGTTCCCTGGAATACTGTTCCCTGCGATGAAACAACACAGCAGTAGCAACATGAGGAGGATCTGCTGTTGGTACAATAATTCAACCAACTACGAACCACTTATTTTGATGAAAGGAAACAATAGACAACGGAAGTATACTTACATCGCATTAGGCATTGATACCTATGTGCATAGGAAATAGGCTTACAGGTACAGAAGATGAGAGGAAGTGTCAGCACTATGATGAAATGCCCAACAAACTAATGGAACATTATCAAACAAAGTACAGGGTTACATATCCACTAAGATGTCAACTTTGATTCAACAGAGCAGAAGAGTTTGTTAAACACATGGGGCAAAATCTTACTCAAGTCATAACGAGCCATAAATACTCATACTCCGCCTAAGTAAAATAGAAACAAGCAACACATAGTAGGCCAGCAGAGGCTTCGGGCCGGTGCAGAAATTTCCCTGACAAAAAAAAAAAAACACCATTACAACTACGTTTCCCTCCACTCCCTACACCACCACTACAACTACTGTGCCCACCCCTCCGCACCACCAACTCTACAACTTCTGTCCCCCTCCCTTCCACCACCACAACCACCTCCACTACAGCTACTGTGCCTCTCACACCACCATTACAAATACTGTGCCCTCTGCACCACCACTACAACTACTGTCAGTGGGGGCCAGACAGCTGAATGAACAGCGCTTCGGATTCGTAGTCCGAGGTTCCGGGTTAGATCCCCGGTGGAGGCAGAAACAAAAAGGTAGAGTTTTTTCACCCTGTTGCACCTTGTTCACCTAGCAGTATAGGTATCTGGGAGTTAGACAGCTGCTACGGGGTGTTCCCAGGAATGTGCAGCAAAAAAAGGAAGCCTGGTCTAGGACCGGGCCGCAGGGATGCTAAGGCCCGAAATCATCTCAAGATTACCTCAAGATAACCTCCCCTCCTTCACCACCACAACAACTTCTATTCATCCTCACCAAGACCACTACAGCTACTGCCCCGCTCCCCTCAAACACTACCAGAAAGATACGAGAAATCTAAGATTTTATTATCAGAAAATTAAAATGTGTTGAGT
Organism: Procambarus virginalis; assembly: GCA_020271785.1. Taxonomy (NCBI): domain Eukaryota; kingdom Metazoa; phylum Arthropoda; class Malacostraca; order Decapoda; family Cambaridae; genus Procambarus; species Procambarus virginalis. The sequence goes on from WNGS01165523.1 coordinate 4,716,305, forward strand.
GGCATTTCCGAGGTCATTGGTATAAATGATAATGATTATAAGATAATCGATATTAATTGCTAAGTATATATTAAAAATATATAATATAAAATAGAAAAAATATTGATACGTTTTGGATACTTGGTAAGTGGTGACCACTGTTTACAAAGAATACATTATTTTCATTTACTGTAAAATAGAAACAGGAAAACAATATCTGCAACATAATTCTTTGATTGGATAATAGCGAGCCCAAAAGGTTTTATCACACTGCCTGATAACACAGAAGAATTATGGACTTAGAAGATGAGGGGAAATTTCCAACATAATCTACGAACTATATAATGCAACAAGCAGAAAATAAAATGCTGCTGTTTTGTATTAATTTACATAAATAAAATGATTTAGTTATTATTTATTTTCATTAAAATAAATTGTGTACATGATAAAAAAAATTCAATGAAACAAAATTATTATTTACTGCTTCCTCACGTTTTTATCTCCACTAAAACGTGTTTAATTAGTTTAATATTAAACCCTACAGTCAGAAGACTGTAACTAATAAATTGCACTTTCTAAATGCTACCTCATTAGCAGTAACTAAACATTTAATAAAACATCTCCCGGAATCCCCAAAGAACCGTTCTGTTGACGTATCACCTGAACGAGAGGGAGGAATGAGGCATCAGCATTGCCGACTTGGCGAGAAACTTGACGGACGAGAATAACAATACTACCCACGAGTCCAACCTTTCAATACAAGAAAGAGTTGTTGTTTACTGCCACGACTTCGCCACACTTAGGGAAGTGCATAATTACCCGTTTAACTAATAACTTGTCTTGTTTTATGACTATATTACATGTATAGTTAGCTGGTTATGCCGTATAGAAACACACCCAAAAGGGTAAGCATCTATTATTATTAACATATAAATTTTCTCGTCACACCTGTGATATAAATGTTGTTACCATATTTTACGATGTAACATTTCGGCAGGTAAATTGTGACTACATGATGCAATATCTGGACTGGTATACCACGCGACACCAAGGACGCCATTATCACCCGGTCTGAGACTGAGTACACAAGTCTGAGGCAGTGTCGGATGTTAGATAACCAGGCTACATTCAACAAAGACAGATGAGCGTGTTTCATAAAATAAACTAACCCCAATTAGAAGAAGAATAACACAATACATAGTTTATGTTAACTGATTAATTACATTGAAACTAATTTTCATAATATGTCAACCGTTTAATTTCTGTATTACCAAAATTAATTAATTATAACCCCCCCCCCCCCAAGTTTGTGAGGGAAGTTTGTCTTTGGGATAAGCATTAAAACAATACACTTCAATTTGGAGAAATAGATAAAATATAATTAAGTTATTGAACAATATTTAATAAATCAAATAAATAAGTTAATACCTACCGGTAAGGAATTCCCATCAGAAACTAAAGAGTGAGACCTGCTTAATTCAATTGTTAGAAAACATGTTGGAAAACATTACACGGGAAATTAAAAATATATAATTATCGTTCAAGGGGAGCCAGAAATGCTAAGTAAAATATCATAACCTATTAGAGGATCTTAAAGAGAAAACTGGACAGCAAGTCACTTCGACCCGCAAAATTTTCCATTTACAAGTAAAAAAAAATTTGGCCTTAGGTAACGCATACGATCGAAATGCGACATTTTTTGAAGGAGAACTGGTTGCTTTTTTCAGTCTTTCTAAAATGGTGGTGTTGAAAAAATAGCAAATATTGGTGAGACAAATAAGTAATGGGTTGCATAACTATTTTGCCAATTTCCCAGTGAAGCTGTAGCTAACCTTGCCAGCTTGGGGCACTGTACTGGGATCCCAACGTAAAAACTATGAAACGTTCAAATTAACAAAGTCCATGTTAGTAATCGAATAGAAAATATAAATCCAAATATATTGTTCGACCTAGATGTCATCAGTACTTATGAAGGAGTGTTGAACTCTGTGACCACTATAAGCATTATGAACCAATCACTCAATACAGGAGAAGTCTTTACTGCCTGGGTGCCTGACAGCTGGATGGACAGCGCTTCGGATTTGTAGTCCTGAGATTCCGGGTTCAATTTCCGATAGTGGCGGAGACAAATGGGCAAAATGTTTCTTTTACCCTGATGCTCCTGTTACTTTGCAGTAAACAGGTACCTGGGAGTTAGTCAACTGCTACGGGCTGCTTCCTGGGGGTCCTTCCTTCCGGTCCTCGACCAGGCCTTCTTTTTGTTACAAAAGGAAAGGAAGCCTGGTCGAGGACCGGGCCGTGGAGACGCTAAGCCCCAAAATCATCTCAAGATAACTTTAAGATAACCTGGAGGGTGGCCAGCATGGTTCCCCAGAAACGATTTTCCCCCATGAGTATGGTCCCCTACTTCAGAGAGGGAACATTTCTAAAATAAATGCAACTGGCATGTCATGGCCAAGTTGTTTAGGGCGTGTGCTTGGTCGTACCCAATGTGCGCTGGTTCGAATCCTCATCATGGCCTAATACTGACTGTCTCCTTGATACATCACAGTAATGGGATTTAGTTGTGTATTTGAAGAAGAGTGTTAGAGAAAGAACTCCTAAACCATAGCCACAGTGAATGCGCGTTATGCATGAAACACTGATTGTGCATCAGTGGAAGACTCAGGACCTCTAGAAGATTCATTTGAATCCTACGTTGCAATGCTTTTAGCATGTCATGGCCAAATATGTTGTTTAGGGCATATGCCTGGGAGTAGCCAGTATGCAAGTTTGAATTCTCATCATGTTTCTATTGATTTTCTCATTGATAAATCACGGTAATATTATTTCGTTGTGTAAATATTTGTATTTACTAAATATCGGTAAATAATACATTACTTCCTTTCACTTATATTACAATAAACATAGTACACAGAGAAATCACAGCAACGTGATACCTATATATATCAACGAGAAAAGACACAGGAGCCGTGATGAGGATTCGAATACCCAGCGTATAGGTTTGAATCCTCACCACCGCTTCTGCGGATTTTCTCAATAAACTTGTGTGAAAACAAGCACGTTGTACACGTGTAGTAGTACACGCTGTACACGTGTGGTAGTACACGTTATACACGGTGGTTGTACACGTTGTACACGTGTGGTAGTACACGTTATACACGGTGGTAGTACACGTTGTACACGTGTGGTAGTTCACGTTGTACACGTGTGATAGTACACGTTGTCCAGGTGTGGTGGTACACGTTGTACACGTGTAGTAGTACACGTTGTACACGTGTGGTAGTACACGTTGTACACGTGTGGTAGTACACGTTGTACACGTGTGGTAGTACACGTTGTACACGTGTGGTAGTACACGTTGTACACGTGTGGTAGTACACGTTGTACACGTGTGGTAGTACACGTTGTACACGTGTGGTAGTACACGTTGTACACGTGTGGTAGTACACGTTGTACACGTGTGGTAGTACACGTTGTACACGTGTGGTAGTACACGTTGTACACGTGTGGTAGTACACGTTGTACACGTGTGGTAGTACACGTTGTACACGTGTCGTAGTACACGTTATACACGTGTGGTAGTACACGTTGTACACGTGTGGTAGTACACGTTGTACACGTGTGGTAGTACACGTTGTACACGTGTCGTAGTACACGTTGTACACGTGTGGTAGTACACGTTGTACACGTGTCGTAGTACACGTTGTACACGTGTGGTTGTACACGTTGTACACGTGTGGTAGTACACGTTGTACACGTGTCGTAGTACACGTTGTACACGTGTGGTAGTACACGTTGTACACGTGTGGTAGTACACGTTGTACACGTGTGGTAGTACACGTTGTACACGTGTCGTAGTACACGTTGTACACGTGTGGTAGTACACGTTGTACACGTGTGGTTGTACACGCGTGGTAGTACACGTTGTACATGTGTGGTAGTACACGTTGTACAGGTGTGGTAATACACGTTGTACACGTGTAGTTGAACACGTTGTACAGGTGTGGTAGTACACGTATTGTAGTACACGTGTGGTAGTACGTATTGTAGTACACGTGTGGTATTACACGTATTGTAGTACACGTGTGGTTGTCCACGTACTGTACTACACGTGTGGTAGTACAGTATTGTAGTACACGTGTGGTAGTACANTGAAAATCACTTCATGTGAGCTCATTTTAGTTTAGGATAAGGTTTTTCCACCGTAAAATACTATTATCATCAACCAGGTATAGGACGGCTCTACCATTCAGTTTACAACTCAGTACCTGTTTACTGAACATAGATATCCTCCATGTGACCTCATTTTTTTAGTTTAAAGTTTCTCCATCGTAAAAAAAAAAAATATTACTATCACAAACCTTGTATTGACCGGCTCCAGCATTCAGTTTACAACTCAGTAAGTGTTTACTGAATGCAAAATCGCTACATGTGTGGTCATTTAGTTTAAAGTTTCCCAATCTTAAATATTACTATCACCAACCATGTATTGGATGGCTCAACCATTCAGTTTACAACTCAGTAACTGTTTACTGACATAGATATCCCTCCATGTGTCCTCATTTTTAGTTTAAAGTTTCTCCATCATAAAAAAATATATATTGACATCACAAACCTTGTATTGGCAATTACTGAACGTGGAATTGTCACATGTGTGGACATTTAGTTTAGTTTTAAGTTTCACAATCTTAAATTAAATACTATCATCAACCCCGTATTGGACTCTCGGGCATTCAGTTAACCACTCGGTAAGTGTTTACTGAACGTCGAAATCATTTCCTGTGTGCCCATTTTTTACTTGAACCCGTCTCCACTCCAAACCAGTCAGTACCTAGGGTCCCGACTCGGACCGCAGGTCCGTTTGGAGTGGAGAAGGACTAAGTCATACTTTCATAATGTTATTTGGACTGTAGAAAGTTGATTCGCGTTACGTTACATTGTGTTACAGGGGCTGAGTCGTACTTTCATAATGTTATTTGGACTGGAGAAAGCTCATGGCACACTCAATGGTATTTCCAGTGTGTGTCAGGATGGAGAGAGAGAGAGAGAGAGAGAGAGAGAGAGAGAGAGAGAGAGAGAGAGAGAGAGAGAGAGAGAGAGAGAGAAAGCATGTAGGTTAGTAACCAGTGACTGCTATGTGTATCCCGTGAGAGTGTTTACAAAAAAATTATGATTTGTTATAATATAATAATAAGATTGAAGACCAGCTTATGTCTCGCTTCTTTAAAAAATGTTATTTGAGCAAAGAATGATGTTACCATGATGACCACGTTAAGATACAAGTGGTTTACTTCTCCTAACTATTTTTTTATTTATTATTCTTTATAGCGAGAAAAGTTGTAAGCTGATAACTTGCGGATGTCAAGTGTGAGGGGAGGGAGCGGTTGGTGTGCGGTCCCACCTCATTAGCCTCAGTCATATGTCATCCTTTAGAGAGCGGGCCGGCTCGGAAGGCTCGCCCCCACCAAAAAATGTTTCCCTCTTTCAGTAAACGCTAACCTACTGACTTTGAGTTTACTAAGTGATGTGTCATCTGGTGACACTTCTCAGGACGATGTGACGGTATGTGGTCCTGCTCCGTACCACTCTAGAAGGTAAGAAGGGAGGGGGGAGGAGTGCCCCACTCTAGAAGGTATGGGGGGGGAGAGGGTGCCCCACTCTAGAAGTAAGGGGGGGGGTGTCTCACTCTAGAAGGTAGGGGAGCGGAAGATATGCCCACACCCGCTACATGGAAATACTCTTCAGTTAGCTAGTGAAAGGTGACAGTACGCACACCCTTCTGAAGACATTGAAAAACGCTTAAGGCTAGGTCAGCATCCGCAAGAGGCTGCTCCCAACACCTCTTGGACTCTGCTCTCTCCTACCCTCCTGTTACTTCCTGCCGTGTGCATAGCTCGAAGAAAACATAAAGGATGTCAAAACCACAAATGACCCTCCAACCCTCTCACGCCGAGGGGAAGGTCCCCTCACTCTCCCTCACCTCCCTCCCTCCCCCACCCCATCAACATATGTTTGGACCCCCTCTCACCTAACACACACACACACACACACACACACACACACACACACACACACACACACACACACACACACACATAGCCTCTACATATCAATACATAGTCATTACTATTATCTACACACAGGATTAAGTCTACGGAAAACAACATACATATTCATTTACTCTTACCAACATCCACATACCTCACTCTAGCACACACCCACATACTCTCCTACCTCCCAAACAACATGACCACACATCTTCCCAGACCGCATACCCAAACACCGGACGCTCACATGAGTCCGACACGTCCCGCACCCTTCCATTACCTTCTAGAGCACTTACCTCATACTCTACCAAATAGCTCACATACTCCCCTACCCCAAACAACATGACCCCCCCTCATCTTCTCTGACCGCATACCCATACACCGGATGCTTACACGCGTCCGACACGCGCCAAACTTCCGGAAAAAAAGCACCCCACATACCACATGGCCAACATACTTATCCTCCCCTCTTACCTACATGACCCACAACGTCCCATACATTTTAGCCCTGTGACCCACAACGTCCCCCCTGATGCAACCCGTCCCATTCTACGAACTCGCACACCACTTTTGACTATGACCGAGTTCGATCCCGGAGGTTCTCCTCAGGTTTGGGACGGTCGTAGTCACATATTACACTACTTAGGTCGACCTCAGTAAGCGGACAGCTAGGAGTCGCAGTAGGCCAAGGGGAAAAATGCGGCACGCCAAGGACGAAACACTGCGCCCGCGGAACCCAGATGGTAGAAGGGCACCAAGGAACAGTATGCACCAGGTCATCATACTCAAAAGTCAGAGATTCAACTCTCTCAAGTTCCTCACCGGACGGGAGGATGAAAGGGAAGGGTTTTCCCTTAGGAGGCCGGTCACAGGGCCGCTTATTTCGAAGCCCACCAGGCTGCACAGCGGGCCGCACACCGTGCAGGCACCCCAGTGCCCCCACCAATCGAAACAGGAGCAGAGTCCTCCCGTCGCACATCCTTCGACAACACCACTACAAGGTCGCAGTCACCAAGGGCAACTGCCCACTGAGGAGAGCCACCAGCAGGGGGCACAGTGGCCAACACAGAAGGCACCACAGGAGGCAGCACAACGTCGTCCACAGCATCATCATCCATCGCATCACGATCCTCTGCCCATATCTGGCGAGGCAACGCATCCCGAGCCGAACGACGGAGCTTAGAAAAAGGCTGCAGATCGTCGGAACTGTCACCCTCTGCAAACGGTGCCCCAGAAGAACCATTGGCAGAAGGCCCAAAGCCGGGGCAGCATGACCACGCAGAACGGCAGCCTCAACGACGCGGGGCATAAAGCCACCACAATCCAAGAAGATCGGTGAAAGCAGAGACACAACAGGCAGAAGGGTAGACTCCAGCACTCGTCAGGTATCCAGCGGGGACGACGGAACCGGCGCAGGAGAAGAGGCACTTGGTAACGAGGAAACTACCAGAGGTGACGAGGCAGAGGGCGGGTGGGGTGGGGGGAAGTCTCACACACCCCCACCCCGACAGCCCCAGGAAGCACACGTCCGTCTGCAGGAGAAGCAGGCACCGCCCCTACAGCACCATCCAATGCCTCCACGGAAGCAACCGGCTGCGGATGCACCTCCGCAACCACCGAACGTCGAAGATCCGAAGCAGGTGCCCCCAGGTCCTCAGAGCTCACAGGTGGGGCAGACATACCAGGGCCAGACAGATCAGGGCCAGACGGAACGCCTGCCGGAACCGCCGCAGGAACCACACCAGGCACCAGGACAGAGCGAGGCTCCGCCGGGGAATCCCCACGCACAGACAAGCGGGGAAAGTCATCCTCCAGGAAACCTGAAGGGGCCTCAGCACGAGGAGCGTCGCAGCTGGCCGCCACGTGGCCCTCAGCGCCACACCGAGAACAGGTTCATGTCTGACCCTGATAAAATATCGCAGAGAGAGTCCACGAAACGAAACCCTGGAAGGAACAGGGCACATGACTACATGACGAGCATACAAGCGCCCAGACGGACCCCTTTCAGCCGGTCCGCACTCAAAGTGGTGAACTGGTGCTTCACCACCACACCATACGTAAACACCGACATAAGCTCTGCCTTGGGGAAGGTCACCGACACACCGTGAACACTCACAAATGTCAAGGGGCCCCAGGGATTCGAGATCTCCAGTCACAGCCGAAGCAGGGATAGGAAGCAAGTGTGCATCCCAGCGTGCCACAAACTCCTGGTAAAGCAGCGACGTGGCAAACGACACCGCCACACGGGTAGGCGAGAGCTTTTCTAGCCCCAGTTGATCAGAGACGTCGACACAGAGCACGTTCAGGAGAGCGATCTTTTCAATGGGCCAGTCCACTGCACCAGAAAAATCCAGCTGTACAGTATCTACTCGTCGAACACGGGCACCACCAGCTACTGCCGTGCCGCCAGCCGGATCCTCGGCTAGCGGGCGCTCCACACCCCGAACTGCACCCGCCCCCTCGCAACACCAGGCAGCAACTGGCAGGTCAGGCGAGCAGGTCCGAACCCCCTGGCGGCCAACGAGGCAATTAGGTCAACATATCGCTAGCAGAAAAACTGTTATTGTACTACATGCTTGTATGAGGGGAGAAAATGATCAGGGGAAAGCGCCAAGCCATTACAACTGTACAGCACTTGGAAGGGTTCAGGACTACAGTGGAAGCAGTGTAGCAGAGATACAAAATGGGCGCCTTCATGTCTCCCACCACGTCATCACGTCTCCCTCCACGTTATCACGTCTCCCTCAACGTTATTACGTCTCCCTTCACGTCATTACGTCACCTTTCACGTCATCAAGCCACCCGCCATGTCATCACGTGTCCCTCCACGTTATCACGTCTCCCTCCACGCCATTACATCTCCCTCCACGTCATTACGTCACCCTCCACGTCATCAAGTCACCCCTCCACGTCATCACGTCACCCTCCACGTCATCAAGTCACCCTCCACGTCATCACGTGTCCCTCCACGTCATCACGTCACCCTCCCTACCTAATTTTAGTTGTGTGTAATATTTCTCCGAATTTCATGATTGCTCTTTATATGGTACAGAGTTATTAGGTATTGTAAGCAAAATAATAACTCCTTGTAGATACAATAAATTTATCATTACACAAGCTGCCAATCATTCCACAGGTCAATAAATGATCCAACAATGTTAATAATAAACTAACATCCACACTTCCGTGGAAATAAACATTTCATTCACCTAGGCTCTAGAAGACTCGAACCATGGACCCCACGCGTGTGAGCCAGAAGTTCAGTCCACTCAGCTATGTATAATGACATTCACATTTCAGGTGAATGAAATGTTTATTTATGAATGAAGTGTGAATGGCAATTTATATGACGCAGGCTTGGATCACTAATTCCAATGAGCTCAGTAGTAGTCGGGGAAAGTTGAAAATTCCAGCCTAGCAGCAGTAGTTGCTTCTGAAACTTTTACTTATATGGTCTAATAATAGCTGAGTGGCTATAGCTTCTGCCTCACATGCATGAGGTCTGTGGTTCGAGTCTCCTAGAGCGCAGGTGAATGAAATGTTAATAATATTGAATATAAAAAAAATGCAGTGACATGTGTTAAATACTATTAGTGTGCGGATATAATTACAATTTAGGTCAAAATTTACAAAGCATAACTTTTATTATTATTATTATTTTTAGATATTTCTTTCGAGAGAAATTTGGCTGACATTCTGAGTACACTTCCCCAGTAATAGGTTTGATAAGACAGAAAGAAGGTAACCGATCAATTAGAACTGGCTGTAACCATTCCCGGAATATTGAAATTTCTTTTTATCAAGTAATTTTTTTACTATTTTAAACTCTATGTTATAGCTCAGTTTTGGAGCAATTTTTATCAATCCTACATATGATGTGCAACGATTACAGCTGTACCCAGCAAGCAATTTTACGTTGGTGCAACGTACCTGGAACTTCCTGATCCTCGACTAGGCCTAATTTTGTTACACATCCCCAGGATGCAGCCCCGTAACAGCTGTCAGGTATCTATTTACTGCTAGGTGAACAGATGCATCAAGGTGAAAGAAACCCTGTCCATTTGTTTCCGCCTCCACCGGGGATCGAACCTGGAACCTCAGGAATACGAATCCGAAGCGCTGTCCACCCAGCTGTCAGGTAATTGTAGTTAGTTGTGGGTTGACGTTGAGGTTGGTTGATTGCTGCGGTGGTTGATGGTAGTGGTAGTTGATGGTTTTGATGGTTGGTTGCTGTGGTGGTTGATGGCTGTGGTGGTCGATGGTTGTTGTGGTTGATGGTAGTGGTGGTTGATGGTAGTGATGGTTGATGGTAGTGGTGGTTGATGGTAGTGGTGGTTGATGGCTGTGGTAGTTGATGGTAGTGGTGGTTGATAGTAGTGGCGGTTGATGGCAGTGGTGGTTGATAGTAGTGGTGGTTGATGGTAGTGGTGGTTGATGGTAGTGGTGGTTGATGGTTGTGGTGATTGATGGCTGTGGTAGTTGATGGCTGTGGTGGTTGATGGTTGTGGTGGTTGATGGTTGTAGTGGCTGATAATTCTGGTTGGTGGTAGTGGTGGAGATTGGTGATAGTTGTAGATGGTAGTGGTAGATCAAGGTATTGGTGATTGATTGTACTGGTGGTTGTTGCGGTTTGTGATAGTGGTGGTTGATTGTTTTATTTTGTGCAAAGGGCGGTTGATGGTATAGTTGACATTATTGATGGTTGATAACAGTGGTGGTTGATTGTTGTGATTTATGGTAGTGGTGGTTTATTGTTGGTGGTAGTGGTGGTTGATAGTCGTGGAGGGTGAGTTTTTGTGGTTGGTGGTAGTAATTGTTGATGATTGTGGTTGATGGTAGTGGTGGTTGATAATAGTGGGGGTTGATGGTAATGGTTCTTAATGGCTGCAGTGTTTGATGGTAGTGGTGGTTGATGGTTGTAGTTGTTGATGGTTGTAGTGGTTGATGATTGTAGTGGTTGATGATTGTGGTAGTGGATGGAAGTGGTCGTTGAGAGAAGTGGTGGTTGATGGTTTTGATAGTTGACGGTAGTGGTGGTGGATGATGGTTGGGGTGGTTGGTGGTTGAGGTGCTTGATGGGTAAGGTGGTTGAGAGTTAAGGTTGTTGTGGTATAAAGTAGTGTTGGTTGATGGTTATAGTTGGTGGTAGTGGTGTTTGATGGTAGTGGTGGTTGATGGTAGTGGTGGTTGTTTATAGTTGTAGTTGGTTGTTGAGGTTCATAATAGTGATTTTTTATTGTTGTAATTGCTGATATTGGCGGTTTGACAGATTTATTGGCAGTAGTGGTGGTTGTTGATACTGGCAGTTAATTGCTGTTATTGATAGCTGAATTGTTAATGGTTGTGTTTTTGTTATTGTTGCAGGGATATTCTTGTGCGGACCCCAAGCCTCGGGCTGGCCCACCAAGTGTTACTGTTGATGATTGAGGTGGTTGATGATTGAGGTGGTTGATGATTGAGGTGGTTAATGATTGAGGTGGTTGATGATTGAGGTTGTTAATGAATTGAGGTGGTTGATGATTGACGTGGTTGATGATTGAGGTCATTGGTGATTGTGTTGGTAGATGGCAATGGTTATTGATGGGTATGGTAATTGTTGGTAATGGTGGTAGTGGTGTAGTTGGTGGAGGAGATTGAAGGAGGATGTCAAGGAGGTAGGAGGAGGAGGAGGGAGGAAGAGGAGGAGAATGAGGCGGTCAAGGAGGAGGAGGAGGAGAAGGAGACGGTCGAGAGGAAGAAGGAGGATGAGTAGGAAATTGAGAAGGATGGAGAAGGAGGGGAGGAGGTCGAGGAGGTCGAGGAGGAAGGAAGATGTCGAGAAGGAAAGAAGAGGAAGAAGAACGATGAAGGAGGAAGAGGAGGAGGAGGAGGAGGTCGAGATGCAGGTCGAGGAGGGAGGAAGAGGAGGATGTCAAGGAGGAAAGAAGAGTGAAAGAGAAAGGAGAGAGGAGGAGGAGGTAGGAGGAGGAGGGAGGAGGAGGTTGAGGAAGGAAGGAGGAAGGAAGAGGAAGAAGGAGGAAGAGGGGGAGGAGGAGGAGGTCGAGGAGAAAGAGGGAGGAGAAACAAGGAGGAGGAGGTTCGAGGAGAAAGAGGGAGGAGGAGGTCGAGGAGAAACAAGGAGGAGGAGGTAGAGGAGAAAGAGGGAGGAGGAGGAGTTCGAGGAAGGAGGAAGAGATCAAGGAGGAAGGAGGGCGAGAATGAAGGAGGAGGCGATCGAGTGGTGTAGGAGGAGGTTAAGAGGGAAGGAGGAAGAGGAAGGAGGAGAAAGAGGAAGAGGAGGAAGAGAGTGAAGGAGGAAGTAGGAGAAGGTCGAGGAGGAATGAAGATATCGAAAGGAAATAGGAG
>WNGS01165523.1:4736852-4753244 GCA_020271785.1 Procambarus virginalis
CGGTCATCCTCTTCAGGTCAGTGATCTTCTTACCAAGGACCTCGTCGATGCATTCCTTCCAAGAGGAGCACCTAGAAGTGTGCTGTCCTCAGGGTTGGTTGTATGAATGTCAGGCAAACAACTTTATTTGCTCTATTATGTGCTGGTGGTGGAGGTTATTTCGCACTTGGAAGAGTTCAGGGTAAGGCCTAGGCTTGCTCCTTGCTCCTGAATTATTCTTATGTCGTCCAAGAGGGAGGCTGGGGAGCCGGCTAGAGTACCATCGTCCAAAAACCAAATATTGAGCTCACTGGACAGGTTATCGGTGACTTCCTTGATGACTAGTCTGACGTTGGCGCCGCCCGGGGCACTTGGTGACGTCACGGCGGGCTCTCATTGGTCGCCCGTGACCCAGCCACCCAATCCGCACACAGCTAGCGTTTTTTACAACATGGCGGGTCTGCAGGTAGGGGGTACTATTTCATTTGTATCAGGGCGCCACTTTCCCTTTACCTACAACTTATAATGTAAATTTCTCCCTTATCTGGCGGCCGGTCTGGTCGCCACATTTATCCACAGACACCCCATACCTCAGAGAATCAGTAGAGAGAGCTGATATGACTCTTAAAGCAAGCAAACGAAACAAATAGGAGAGGGCACCGTAACACTAGGCAGAAAAGAAAAGGAGCAAGGGGGTCACCCTGTTGGACACCTTCTTGTGATTCAATTTCATGTTCCCCAAAAAGCAGATTTAGATTCTTGCTGTAGCATGAGTTTACAAAAGGGTAGAGGAAAGGAAAAAGGTGATGAACCGCATTGAGTACTGCATCCCTTCTAACCAGATTGAAAGCATTTTTGAAGTCCAGCTTTATCAGAGCTTTTTCATTCGTTATGTTGGCAATGTAGGCTCTAGCTGCATGAGCCGCTGCCTCACACCCTTGGGGAATGCCAAACCCAAGCTGTTTTGGCTTCAGCATGTCGGTTGCTGCCTGACTAACTGCTCGAGCAGCAGCCTTAGCGACAAGACGCCGGATTGAATTGCCCACAGCTATCGGTCTGATTCCTCCATCTTTTTTCCTCAGGGCACAGAGGGTAGCGCCAAAAAAGAGAGACCGTATGGTCTCTGGTATGTTGCCAGCTAGATATGTTTTGGCGAATCTAGTTAGTTCCACGAGGAGGCCCTGTGCAATGTCTCCCAGTGCAGGGTTGAGCATTTGTTTGACGTGGTTGGGTCTTAGTCCTGTGAACCCACCTGCTGATCCTGGTGGAAAGGATAAAGCTGATTTATGCACCATGGACTCGAGCACACACAGGGGTTCTGCTCTGGTGACACCGACTAGGGGAACACTGTCGTCACGAGAAGCTCTGGGAGGTGGTTTTCCCTCACGGCTTGTGCTGTATCGGCATCCCTGGTGGCAACTGTGTCTTCACTGGTGATGACTCTGATTGCCCCTATTGTGTTGTCTTCTTCAATTTTCTTACTGACTGTTGCTCTGATTTTGGATGCCTCGGTTCTGCTGTTGATACCTTTCCTGCGGTGGGTGTGTTTGGAACGGGTGGGGAGGGGTGCCTGGTTGTCCTCTCTAGAAAAACTATTTATAGCCATAATGGCTGAGGAAGCTAGTGATTTGTCTCTCCTTGCAGGGACAGCTAGGCATATGTTTCCAAACAGGAGAAGGCTGCACCATGCTTGGATGGTTCCGGGGAGTCATTGGCCTTTTTCAAGAGGCTGGATAGTTTGGCTGCTGCCTGGGGCTTTGGGGATGTGCTGCAAGGTTCCAACCGATGTTGCTTTGATGGCTTCAAGTAGATTCTCAGTCGAAATGAAGCAGTATGAGGTGTTTTTCCTGACTGCTGGAGTGGGGCCTTGATTGATATTCTCTTTGGGAGGGCGCCACTTACCCGGACAATTGGTTCCACTGTGATATGCTTGCGCACATCTCCGTTACGCTTGAGTCTCCACACCTTGTCACACACTTGGCATGTGCCGTACCTGTCGTCGCTTGATGGCTCCTCTTGGCTGAGAGAAGCCTGGCTGTCAGTCGTGACCTGCGACATCGGCGGGTGCTGGGCGGGCGCTGGGCGGACGTAGCGTGAGGGGGTGGACACAGGGAGGTGGCGGTCGCGGTTGGGGTGGGACACGGGGGGTGACTTGTGGGTTGGGTGATGGTACACACTTACGGGTATGGGGAGGGGGGGGTCAGAGGGGTGACACTAACACGTTTGTATAATTTCGTGATATATCACTGCACAATATCATACACTTGTAATCTGGTTCACTGTGGACTCGATGCACTTAAAACACGATACCTGTTTCCCGAGAGCCGAGGTATCTATTTTTCAGGGATATTTTTATAAACACTTACACACGGGTCACCCCCCTCGACTGACCGCACAACAACACCCCATCCTCCCATCCCCCACCCCCACCACCATAACTGAGGGAGCCCCTCAGGGTGCCCTTGTTGGCCCTCACTGCAGTTCAGATGATTCCACACTACCAATCCACTTGTTTGATTGTTTTTGGTTGCGATAGTTCACCCTGGGAACTTCCCGCCACTCTCACACCTTGCCAGGATGTTCACACTGCACACTGTTGAGTCTGGGCCCGGTGAGGTCAGGATGTCTCAAGATAATGGCACATGGTCGGCAGAGCCTCCTCCCAGCGTCCGTTCCCTGTGGCGCCCACAGGGTATATATATATATATATATATATATATATATATATATATATATATATATATATATATATATATATATATGTATATATATATATATATATATATATATATATATATATATATATATATATATATATATATATATATATATATATATATATATATATATATATATATATATATATATATATATATATGTCGTACCTAGTAGCCAGAACGCACTTCTCAGCCTACTATGCAAGGCCCGATTTGCCTAATAGGCCAAGTTTTCATGAATTAATTGTTTTTCGACTACCTAACCTACCTAACCTAACCTAACCTAACTTTTTCGGCTACCTAACCTAACCTAAGCAATAAAGATAGGTTAGGTTAGGTTAGGTAGGGTCGGTTAGGTTCGGTCATATATCTACGTTATTTTAACTCCAATAAAAAAAATTACCTCGTACGTAATGAAATGGGTAGCTTTATCATTTCATAAGAAATAAATTAGAGAAAATATATTAATTCAGGAAAACTTGGCTTATTAGGCAAATCGGGCCTTGCATAGTAGGCCAAAAAGTGAGTTCTGGCTACTAGGTACGACATATATATATATATATATATATATATATATATATATATATATATATATATATATATATATATATATATGTCGTACCTAGTAGCCAGAACGCATTTCTCAGCCTACTATGCAAGGCTCGATTTGCCTAATAAGCCAAGTTTCATGAATTAATGTGTTTTCGACTACCTAACCTACCTAACCTAACCTAACTTAACTTTTTCAGCTACCTAACCTAACCTAACCTATAAAGATAGGATTGGTTAGGTTAGGTAGGGTTGGTTAGGCTCGGTCATATATCTACGTTAATTTTAACTCCAATAAAATAAAATTGACCTCATACATAATGAAATGGATAGCTTTATCATTTCATAAGAAAAAAATTAGAGAAAATATATTAATTCAGGAAAACTTGGCTTATTAGGCAAATCGAGCCTTGCATAGTAGGCTGAGAAGTGCGTTCTGGCTATTAGGTACGACATATACATATATACATTTATATAAATATATATATATATATATATATATATATATATATATATATATATATATATATATATATATATATATATATATATTAGGATGGGCACATGTATAAGCAAGTAGATGGGGTCGCCATGGGTTCTCCCCTAGGCGTCCTGTTTGCAAACTTCTACATGGGTACTATCGAGGAAAAAGTCTTAGTCGACTTGAACTTGAAACCGGCCATATACTGCAGGTATGTTGACGACATTTTTACACAGGTACCTGATGTCAGACATCTGCAGGAGCTGAAAGAAGCGTTTGAGCAGAATTCTGTGTTACGTTTCACTTGCGAGATGGAGAAGGATGGGAAGCTGCCCTTTCTAGATGTAACAGTCATGGAAAGGAGCGGAGGTTTCCACACTGCAGTCTACACTAAGGAAACAAACATAGGAATGTGCCTAAATGCCAACAGTGACTGCCCAGATAGGTACAAGAGGAGTGTTGTTAACGCTTATGTCGACCGTGCTCTCAGCCACAGCTCAGAATGGAAGCAAGTCGACGAAGAACTCTGTAGGATAAGGCAGGTCCTAGTCAACAACGGCTTCTCCAATGGTTTCATTGAAGACATCATAAGAAGGAAAGTAAAACGCCATGCAACCTCTGAAGAGACAACTAATACAACACCTATACCCCCTATTAGACTATTTTACAGGAACTTCTTCTCCACCGCTCATAAAACGGAGGAAAGGGTCCTGAAAGATATTGTTAATAGAAATGTTATCCCTACAGACAAAAAACAGAAGATACAACTAACGATTTACTATAAAACCAAAAAACAGCCAGCCTACTAATGAAAAACTCTCCAGACACCGAGCAGAACGCCCTAAAAGAGACAAACGTCGTCTATGCCTTTAAATGTCCACTTGGGGACTGTAAGCCCCAAAAAACTCAGTATATAGGCAAGACAACAACATCTCTTTCCAGGCGTTTAACGATGCATAAGCAACAGGGCTCCATTAAGGAACATATACTTTCTTCCCACAACCAAACCATCACCAGAGAAATCTTAACAAACAACACAGAAATCATCGATAGGTACAGCGATAGCAGGCGGCTTGACATTTGCGAGGCACTACACATCAAGAAGTCAACACCAGCAATCAACAGTCAATTAATGCACAACTATATTCTACCCACTTCAAGACCCCGCTCCAATATAGAAGCATCAAGAAATATGGACCAATAGGCCCTTCCGCAGTTACTTCCATTCATACCTTCAATTAATATCCAATTAATATCCATTGTTTCGTGTTCTGTCCTTTGTTGAAAGTTTTGTTCACCTCATTAAAACTGTTGTAACATATCACCTCACCCAAAACGCGGGTATAAAATGAAAGATGAAAGCTGTTTAAATCATATATATATTAGTATATTTTGGTAACAGTCTTCCTGTAGACATATATTATTAAATATGACCGAAAAGTAAGATTAATAATTCTAACACGAATTTTCTCGACTTTCCTTATGTTTCTTTTTACTCGTGACGGTCAATGAAAAATCAATTCTCCAATATTCATTTTTATTTCTAGTCTGACGCAACACTTGAGCGCGTTTCGTAAAACTTATTACATTTTCAAAGACTTTAGTTTATCCACACACAACTTATGACTGAACTTATGACTGAAACAACATTGGCTCTTATACCTGCATTTGGGTGAGGTGATGTAATACAATACGGGGTACAGAATAGTGGGGTACAGAACAATGGGTATAGATAGAAGTTGGGTAAAGATAGAACTGCAGAAGGCCTATTGGCCCATATTTCTTGATGTTTCTATATTGGAGCGTAGTCTTGAAGTGGGTAGAATATAGTTGTGCGTTAATTGGCTGTTGATTGCTGGTGTTGACTTCTTGATGTGTAGTGCCTCGCAGATGTCAAGCCGCCTGCTGTTGCTGTATCTATCAATGATTTCTGTGTTGTTTGCTAAGATTTCTCTGGTGATGGTTTGGTTGTGGGAAAAGAATATATGTTCCTTAATGGAGCCCTGTTGCTTATGCATCGTTAAACGCCTCGAAAGAGATGTTGTTGTGTTGCCTATATACTGAGTTTTTTGAGGCTTACAGTCCCCAAGAGGGCATTTGAAGGCATAGACGACGTTTGTCTCTTTTAGAGCGTTCTGCTCCGTGTCTGGAGAGTTTCTCATGAGTAGGCTGGCCGTTTTCTTGGTTTTATAGTAAATCGTTAGTTGTATCTTCTGATTTTTATCTGTAGGGATAACGTTTCTATTAACAATATCTTTCAGGACCCTTTCCTCCGTTTTATGAGCTGTGGAAAAGAAGTTCCTGTAAAATAGTCTAATAGGGGGTATAGGTGTTGTATTAGTTGTCTCTTCAGAGGTTGCATGGCGTTTCACTTTCCTTCTTATGATGTCTTCAATGAAACCATTGGAGAAGCCGTTGTTGACTAGGACCTGCCTTACCCTACAGAGTTCTTCGTCGACTTGCTTCCATTCTGAGCTGTGGCTGAGAGCACGGTCGACATAAGCGTTAACAACACTCCTCTTGTACCTGGCTGGGCAGTCACTGTTGGCATTTAGGCACATTCCCATGTTTGTTTCCTTAGTGTAGACTGCAGTGTGGAAACCTCCGCTCTTTTCCATGACTGTTACATCTAGAAATTGCAGCTTCCCATCCTTCTCCATCTCGTAAGTGAAACGGAACACAGAATTCTGCTCAAATGCCTCCTTCAGCTCCTGCAGATGTCCTGTAAATTTCATAGAAACTTTTAAAATACTGAACAAATTAGATGATGTTGATTCAGACATTTTCTTCAAAAGGTCAGATGTAACACAAATAAAGAACAATGGTTTCAATCTCAACAAGCCACCATGTAAGACTGAGACCAGGAGATGCTTTTTCACCAAATGGGTTATAAACCCATTGAACCGCCTACCCACCAAAGACATAAATGCCAAACTGCTTTGTTATAAAATCTAGCTGGAAATGAAAAGATCACCAAGGAAATGGGGGAGGGGGACCTTCGAGAAGCCCTCGGCTTCCTGTCCATGTCGAGGCCTTAAGGGTTAGTGGCCCTCATGTAAAACCAGTAACCTCAGAGCGGATTGGAAAACCCTTCACCAACAGGGCAGCATCCCCAGAGGGGAGTGTAACAGAAGCCTCCCGCCTTAACACCCACCAACCCTTCCCAAATCACCTTCACCTCTCCAACTATTTGAGACCCTCGCTAGACAAACCCCATTCTTTTTCCCACCCCATGCCCTTCTTGTTTCCAAACCCCCATGCCTTTCCTTATTCTCCCACTCCATGTCTTTTCCCTGTTCCTAAACCCGAGGCTCCCCATTCTATCCCTGCCCATCCCCCCAAGTCCCCCCTACTTCCCCATCCCATGCCTTCATTGCACCTCAATTATAGACTCCTTCTAACCCTGCCATACCAGATACTCCCATCCCCACGACATCAGATCCAACAAGCTCCCCCCCCCACTCCCAAAGCCTCCAAGTACTCCCCTTCCTAGATTCACCATGCCTTCCCATCCAAGACCCTCCCTGCCCATCAATCCCAAACCCTTCCTGTCCCCCTATTCCAGGGGGATCAAAGAAAACTAAGACTGGAGAGAAGAGAGTCAGCTTCAGCGTAATGTACTCAAACATAGATACGACTATAAACAAGGCAAGTAAACTTAGAGAAAGAGCACAAGAGAAACCAGATGTAATAGGACTCATTTAAACATATTATCAGGAATAATAACAAATAAGGTGTTTCCCAGAAATACACTGTAATAAGGAAAGAGAGCAAAGGAAGGGGGAGGAGGAGGAGTGGCTCTACAGATAAGAAAGAAACGGAGTTTCGGGGAGATGGTTATCACAGGCTGCGAGGGATTCAAAGACTACATAACAGACACCATGGCAATGAGAGTACCAAGAGTAGTGATATATAAATCTCCACCAAATAACAGAAGACCCAGGCAAAAATATGACAGAAGGAACATGACAGTTAATGCTATAATTGAGAGGGCAATCTCTGTTGCCTCTAAAAATCGGTCCCATCTTTTCATCATGGGAGATATCTACCCCTAAAAGATAGACTGACAGAACAAAGCCGCACGGAGGTGAAGAAACATGGAGAGCAAAATTATTGTATGCGGCAACAAAAAACCTTTTAAGCCAGCATGTCAATGGATCCATAAGAATGAGGGGCAATGACGAACCAGCTAGATTTGACCTGGAATTTACTTTGAATAATTGCTACATAACGGAAAGCCTCTTTGAAGCCCCTATGGGAATGGGCGATCAAAGTATCCTGATGTATGAGTAGCTGGTAGAAGTAGGGTTAACGTACTCAAGTAAGGGATCATAAAACAAAAGCTGGCATTCCGGATGGGAAAGTGTGAGGAGATAAGAAAATTACTAACAGATATAACATGGGAAATAGAACTCAGAGGAAGAGGGCCCAAGACATGATAGACTATATCACGCAGAAGTGTAAGGCGGCAGCAGACAAGGTTGTTTCCGCCCAAAAGGAAAAAAAACACAAATGTAAATGTGAAACCAAGGTTTAATCAGGCATGTATGCTGACAATGCAACTAAGTTCAAGAGCATGGAATAACTATCGAAATAACAAAACTCGAGAGAGCAGTGAAAGATACCAGAGGGGCCAGGAATTATTACCTCAGGGTGAGAAGAGAAACATAAAGACGGTACGAAAATTACATAACAAGTATAAGGCAAACACTCAACCTAAACTGTTGCACCGCCACATCAGAATGAAAACAATAGTGAAAGAACAGGTAATGAAACTGAGGATAGGTGCAGACCGGTTCACTGCAAATGGCATGAAAGTTTTTGAGGCCCTTAATAAGAAATTCAAGAAGGTCACATTAAAGCAAGGAGACGTTCATGAGATAAGAGAGGGACTTTCTAGTCAGGCACCACTGGAGGACTTTGTGATTACCATTGGGGAGGTGAGAAAGCACTTTGTTGAGTTGGATATGACAAAGGCTATAGCCCCAGACGAATCACACAATGGATACTAAAAGAATGAGCAGAAGTACTGTGCCTACCCCTCCCAATAATATATAACAAATCACTTGTAACAATAGACAGGCTAAAAACTTGGAGGACGGCTAATGTAGTCCCAATATACAAGAAGGATAACAGACAGAAGGCAGTAAATTAATAACCTAGAGGCCAGTGTCCCTAACTTGAATACCATGCAAGGTTATGGACAAGGTTATGCGATAAAGACAAGTAGAACATCTAGAAGAAAACAATTTGAAACACATCATCAATGGGTTCATGGATGGCAAATTTTGCCTCGTGGGATATATTGAATTATATGAACTGGCGACAAAAATCAGCCAAGAAAAAGAAAGATAAGGGAGGAAGATAATGAGACACTGTATGGGGAGTGGCGATGCATCACCAGTGTCCCACAAGGTTCAGTTCTTTGATCTATCCTGTTTCCAAGATTAGTAAATGATCTCCTAGAGGCTATAGACTCGTTTCTCTCAATGTTTGTTGTAGATGCCAAAATTATGAGGAGGATTACGACCTAAGATAATAGCAAAAGGCTACAGGATGACCAAGACAAACTGAAAGAATGGCCCAACAAATGGACCATTCTAAAGTTCAACTCAAGTAAATGTGAGGTAATAATCTAGGTGGGGGGAACAGGAGGGCAGGCACAGGGGTACCATTTAGGAGACGAAGTCCTCTACGAAATTGACTGAGAGAAAGATCTAGGAGTTGATATCATGCTGAACCTGGCTCCTGAAGCTTTCATTAACAGATTATCATCAGCGGCGTATGTAAGGCTGTCTAACATCAGAACTGCCTTTAGAAACTTGTATAAGGAATCATTTGGAACATTGAATACAACATATATAAGACCAATCCTTGAGCATGCAGCACCAGCATGGAACCCATATCTTGTCAAGCACAGGACGAAGCTGGAGAAGGTTCAAAGGTGATCCACAAGACTAGGCCCAGAACTAAGAAGCTTGAGTTACGAGGACAGGCAGCGTAAATTACACCTCACGTCGCTGAAAGACAAAAGAGTTCAGGAAGACATAATCACCACATACAAAATTATCTGGGGAATTGAAAGGAAAGAATAGGACGGATTGTTTAACACAGGTGGTACTCGCACAAGGGAACACAGGAGGAAACTGATTTCCCTCACTGAACCACAGATACATTAGAAAGAACTTTTTCAGTGTCAAAGTAGTGTGACGTAAAAGGAAAATGAATAGAGCTGTGGCTATTCTGGCTGGTGAAATGCACATTAAAATAAAAAACACATTTAATAAAAAAAAAGTAAAACAGTAAATAAAACTGCTTCTGACCTCTTTACTGTGTGAAAGTTGGGGGATAAATTTTATAAGAATGAAAAACCTAAATATTAATATAACAAAAATGATTTTAACAAAAAATAAAGCAATTCCCATATTCTACTTCGCGAAAACACAAAATACAATGCAAATTAAGGTGACAGTTACGTTAATAGCAAAGAGAAGTGGAAAACATATACTTTATACAAAAGCTGCTAGAGTCTACCAACACTCAGGGGAGCGAGAGTAGATCTTGCAGCTTGGAGCTGGAAAAGTATTCCGAAGTCTGGCCGGTGGCAAGCTGCTTATATAGGTAGCCAGGCCTAGTGTGGGTGGCGCTGATGTGGAGGTAACTATCGCCGGCAGTCTCTAACGAGTGATTAGGCTGGTTGACCGGCGAGTGGAGTTGGCCCCAGGAGTGCAGGTGTCTCAAGTACTTGAGGGTGGAGGGAGGGACAACATCTTCTCTGCACACAGGCTTCTGAGCACGTATTATAGTTGTTAATTTCTTTTACTTGAGCATGCAGATACGTTGTTGAATAGGTAGGATCTCCTTGCCTAAGCAAGAGATTATTGTAACAGTAGTTAATAAATGGAATGTATTAGGCAGTGAGTGATGTTGTGGAGGCAGAGTTCATGCACAGATTCAAATGTAGATATGATTGAGTTCAATAATCTCAGGAACCTGAACACCGGTAGATTGGCAGTTGAGAGGCGGGACCAAGGGGCCGATGCTAACCCCCCCCCCCAAGCACAACCAGGTGAGTACAACTAGGTGAGTACTGAACGACATTCCCAGGATGCAGCTCATAGCAGCTGTCTAACTTCCAGGGGATGTAAGAATAACTTTATGATTGATTACCTAATGGAACTAGGCAAGCATAAGGCAATCATAAAACGTTTTCGATCCAGTAATATTTCCTAAGCTATTCATATGATGTTTACAGTAATCTGCCATACTATGAGAATAGTCAGTAAAATGGCAAGGAGCTTAAATTGGCCCTTTAGTTATGGTGAAAGAGTTGTATACTTGGTCATGTTATTTCAAAAAATAAAAAAAAACTAACATCTGTTAAATATTTGTGAAAAAAAATATAAAAATAGTTTACTACACACCTCATCTCTACATGATAAATATTCACGTAATTAAGACTAATTAATCCTAACCCCCATCACTACAGTGCATACACTAGTGAGTTATACATGCCAACAGTAAATGTAGTTCTTTTCCTAAACATCAAACTTTCATGAAGTAAACAAGATTTTCAAGTTTTTAGACAATTGTTTATATTTCTGGCGCTTACTGGCATACCAGCCCAGTAAGGCAGTGTGTTGTGGACCTCACTGAATGTGGCAATTTATTGGTAGCTAATGCCTGGCATTGACTGTAGCGTTTATCATGGCTTGGCGCACTTCACTGAATCCCTAAATACGTTGTACCCCAAAATACCTCGATTGTTTGTTCTTTATCCTTATAAAATGTGCATAGTGGATACTGAGAGGTGCGAAGCTAAGGTCAATATATCGCTAACAGAAAAACTGTTATTGTACTACATGCTTGTATGAGGGGAGAAATTATCTGGGGAAAGCGCCAAGCCATTATGACTGTACAGCACTTTTTTATTGATATTTAAAAAACAAAATACAAAAAAGAGAACAAGCGCAAAACAACATAAAAATACAAACAATCGTGCGTATACATGAAACAAAGCAAACCCGTAAAACAGACAGAAAATACATACAAAAGGTCACAGAAAAGCACACAGGACACAAGCAAAGAAACCCACAAACAGCATGGGACAAAGAATGCAGACAGTACGCTACAAATAAATGACATAAGTACAATAACAAAAATATACAAGAAAAAATACACAAAAGTTACAATAAATGTACAAAAAGCAAGAGAATCCAAAAACTACACATATAAACAGAAATAGCATAAAACACGTACAAAGAATAAAGCAAGTACAAGGACAAACAAATAAGCACAAACACACACCCCCCATGCGACAAACACACGGAACAACAACTCTAACACTCCCGCCACTACAACAAGAAAGAAAGAAAAAGGCAAAACATAAAACAAATCTCAAACACAGGAACAAACATCCACACCACACACGCGCACAGACAAGGACACCCACCTGTGCACGCAGGAACTGGGGAATCAACACGCACCACACCACACGGATCATTCATACTTCTCCGGGGTACTCCCGAGCCGGAAATCGTAAGCAGTAAGCATCCCAAACAACTAAGTCAGTAGTGTAATATGTGACTACGACCGTCCCAAACCTGAGGAGAACCTCCGGGATCGAACTCGGTCATAGTCAAAAGTGGTGTGGGAGTCCGTAGAATGGGACGGGTTGCGTCAGTGGGGACGTTGTGGGTCACAGGGTTAAAATGTATGGGACGTTGTGGGTCATGTAGGTAAGAGGGGAGGATAAGTATGTTGGCCATGTGGTATGTGGGGTGCTTTTTTTCCGGAAGTTTGGCGCGTGTCGGACGCGTGTAAGTATCCGGTGTATGGGTATGCGGTCAGAGAAGATGAGGGGGGGTCATGTTGTTTGGGGGTAGGAGAGTATGTGAGCTATTTGGTAGAGTATGAGGTAAGTGCTCTAGAAGGTAATGGAAGGGTGCGGGGCGTGTCGGACGCGTGTGAGCGTCCGGTGTTTGGGTATGCGGTCTGGGAAGATGTGTGGTCATGTTGTTTGGGGGGTAGGAGATTGGTAAGAGTAAATGAATATGTATGCTTGTTTTCCGTAGACTTAATCCTGTGTGTAGATAATAGTAATGACATGTGTGATGTGATATGTAGTGTGTGTGTGTGTGTGTGTGTGTGTGTGTGTGTGTGTGTGTGTGTGTGTGTGTGTGTTTGTGTGTGTGAGTGTGTGTGTAGGTGAGAGGGGTCCCAACATATGTTAATGGGGTGGGGGAGGGAGGGAGGGTGAGGGAGAGTGAGGGGACCTTCCCCTCGGCGTGAGAGGGTTGGAGGGTCATTCGTGGTTTTGACATCCTTTATGTTTTCTTCGAGCTATGCACACGGCAGGAAGTAACAGGAGGGTAGGAGAGAGCAGAGTCCAGGAGGTGTTGGGAGCAGCCTCTTGCGGATGCTGACCATTTTTCGTTTAAGCGTTTTTCAATGTCTTCAGAAGGGTGTGTGTACTGTCCACCTTTCACTAGCTAACTGAAGAGTATTTCCATGTAGCGGATGTGGGCATATCTTCCGCTCCCCTACCTTCTAGAGTGGGACACCCCCCCCTTACCTTCTAGAGTGGGGCACCCCTCTCGCCCCCCATACCTTCTAGAGTGGGGAACTCCTCCCCCCCCCTCCCTTCCTTTACCTTCTAGAGTGGTACGGAGCAGGACCACATACTGTCACATCATCCTGAGAAGTGTCACCACATGACACATCACTTAGTAAACTCAAAGTCAGTAGGTTAGCGTTTACTGAAAGAGGGAAACATTTTTGGTGGGGGCGAGCCTTCCGAGCCGGCCTGCCTCTCTAAAGGATGACACATGACTGAGGCTAAATGAGGTGGGACTGCACACCTTAGCCAACTGCTCCCTCCCCCTCACACTTGGCATCCGCAAGTTATCAGCTTACACACTTTTCTCGCTATAAAGAATAATTAATAAATAAATAGATAGGAGAAGTAAACCACTTGTATCTTAACGTGGTCATCATGGTAACATCATTCTTTGCTCAAATAACATTTTTTAAAGTAGCGAGACATAAGCTGGTCTTCAATCTTATTATTATTATTATAACAAATCATAATTTTTTTGTAAACACATCTGCACGGGATACACATAGCAGTCACTGGTTACTAACCTACATGCTTTTCTCTCTCTCTCTCTCTCTCTCTCACTCCTGACACACACTGGAACATACCAATGAGTGTGCCATGAGCTTTCTCCAATCCAAATAACATTATGAAAGTACGACTCAGCCCCTGTAACACAATGTAACGTAATGCGAATCAACTTTCTACAGTCCAAATAACATTATAAAAGTGTGACTTAGTCCTTCTCCATTACATCTCTTATCAAATATTACTGTGTGTCAGTTTTAGCGCTCCGCAACACATTGTAACGTAACGCGAATCATCTTTCTACAGTCCAAATAACATTATGAAAGTATGACTTAATGCATCTCCATTACATCTCTTATCAAATATTACTGTGTGTCAGTTTTAGCGCTCTGTAACACAATGTAACGTAACGCGAAATCATCTTTCTGCAGTTCAAATAACATTATGAAAGTGAGACTTAGTCCAGCTCCATTACATCTCTTATCAAATATTAGTGTGTGTCAGTTTTAGCGCTCTGTAACACACACACAACGGCGTTATCATAGCAAGACAATGTTACAGAATGTTCAAGACTCCTGAATGAGTGAAACATCAATCCGTCTCGTTAGGGTCTAACCTTCATGCTGGTTTGAGGCGTAGTGAGATGGGCGAGGTACTGCGTTGACCTTACTTTCACCCCATCCACCCACACCAAACCCCAACCCCCTCCCACCCCCCCCCCTTCCAAGCCCAAACCATCAACCATCACTTCTCCCTTCCCAGAACGGATGTTCTGTGCAAAGCCTTTAGTATTATTTCTGTTAATATGTGTAAGCTGTATCGTAACGTGACCCACATGCTAACATCATTCTTTGCTAAATAGCATTTTTTTTAAGAGTAACGAGAGTCATAAGGTGGTCTTCAATCTTATTATTATAACAAATCATAATTTTTTTGGTAAACACAACTGCATGGGATACATATAACAGTCAGTGGTTACTCTCTCTCTATTCAGATCATGTAATAGTTGGGGAAAAAGTAACATCAATTCCTTTCTGCTACTGCCGCTGTTCACGTATTTTTTTTCATTTCTTAGACTAACAGCTCACCAGTGGATGAAGACTAATGTCAATTTTCGAGCCTCTATCACTATCACCCTTATAACCTTGTAAGGTAACACGACCAACATGATGGCATCCTTCTTTGCCCAAATATCATTAATGTAACATGACCAACATGGTTACATCGTTCTTTGCCCAAATAACATTTTAAGAGTAACGAGCAACTTTCTGTCTGTTGTCCGAATATCATATTGATATGTGATAGTTTAGTTCATTTATTATGTACCCATACCCATCTTCCGAGCGGTATTAGAAAGGGTTACAGAGGCACATAATGGGCTCAGGGACTGAACCCCACAATTCATTTAGTTAAGGAAGTTACAATCTTAATCATCTAGTTACAAAATTCAATATAAGTCGGCCCATCGACAATGGGTTCGAGACCGACCACAAGTACAGTTTCTAATTAAGCAGTGTCAATTTCACTTTGCCTCAGATCTACAGGATCTTGTTGAAGATTTAATTTTAACAAAAAGTGAAACACGAGAACATGAACTATTAGGGTTGAGATAAGAGGAAAGGCTTTGCGGAAGATAAAAGAGCTGAGGAGACATGTTCGCTACCTACATTTCTTCATGTGAGTTCATTTTAGTTTAAAGTTTTCCATCTTAAATTAAATACTACCATCATCAACAACAACAACTTACTGGATGTCTTAGACATTCAGTTTACAACTCAGTAAGTGTTTACTGAACGTGGGAATCACTTCATGTGTAATTATTTAGTTTAGTTCAAAGTTTCCTAATCTTAAAATACTACTATCATCATCCTCAACAACAACTTACTGGGGTTCTTAGACATTCAGTTTACAACTCAGTAAGTGTTTACTGAACGTGGGAATCACTTCATATGTATTATTTAGTTTAGTTTAAAGTTTCCAAATCTTAAAATACTACTTCATCATCATCAACAACAACAACTTATTGGGTGTCTTAGTCATTCAGTTTACAACTCAGTAAGTGTTTACTGACCGTGGGAATCACTTCATGTGAGATTATTTAGTTTAGTTTCAAAGTTTCCTAATCTTAAAATATTACTATCATCATCATCATCAACAACAACTTACTGGGTGTCTTAGACATTCAGTTTACAACTCAGTAAGTGTTTACTGAAGGTGGGAATCACTTCATGTGTGGTCATTTAGTTCATAGTTTTCCATCTTAAATAAATGCTACTATCATCATCCATTGTCAGCCATTACTATTCGTATCATCAAAGTCCTTTCAGTCATCAAACAGCAGAGGTGCTGCATAAACCACTAAAGATCTGATGTATGCAAGGTGCATCATTTTGACAATTCTGACACCGACCCACCTTAGCGAGATGACTTCGCAACAGTACCCTAGCACTCCTAATAATTTATTCAAGCACTGATAACATAGCATAATGTAAGATTTTTTTTTCACATTTCAGATCGCGTGTGTAGATTTAGTTTTAACAAAA
>WNGS01165523.1:4759907-4770440 GCA_020271785.1 Procambarus virginalis
CATAATGAACAATAAATATTCTAATATATTAGTGGTTAGGGTAACTCGGCCATTATTGTGAGTTATGCCTCAATAACAACCTTTTTGCTACTTACTTGGACACCGAGACGCTGAGCGGTGTTTTATTGCTGTCACATTGTTGATGATGGTGTGGTCATTTGTCATACCTTCATGTAGAAAATAATAGTTCTTAGAGCTGGTAATTGGGTTGTTTTGTTTAGGTTATGGTAAAGTATTGACCAAATTATTAGTGGGCTGAGTGATATGAGTGAGGTTGTATGTGCTCACCTAGTGTACTTGCGGGAGTTGAGATTCGGCTGTTTCGTCCAACCTCTCAACTGTCAATCAACTGGTGTACAGGTTCCTGAGCCTGTTAGGCTCTATCATATCTAGACTTCAAACTGTGCATGGAGTCTGCCTCCACATCGCTTCCTAATGTATTCGATTTGTTACCTACTCTGACCCTAAAACAGTTCTTTATAATATCTCTATGACTCATTTGGGTACTCAGTTTCCACATGTGTTCCCTAATGCGTGTGCCCCTTGTGTTAAATATATTCTACTTTATTAATTCCTCTGAAAATCTTTATGTCGCGATCATGTCTCCCTTACCTCTTCTGTTTTCCAGCGATGTGAGGTTAAGTTCCTGAAGTGTCTCCGCGTAGCTTATACCCCTTAGATCAGGACTAGTCTGATAGCAAACCTCTGAACCTTCTCCAGATATCTTGTGTTTCATGAGAAATGGACTCCATGCTGGATCTGCGTCCTACAAGATTGGTCTGACATGTGGTATACAAGGCTCTAAACGATTCCTTATACAAGTTTCTAAATACCGTTCTTGTGTTCAACCTGACATATGCCGCTGATAATATCCTCTTGATGTTGGCTTCATGTGACATGTCTGGCGTGATATCAACTTTCAGAACTTTCTCCCTATCTTAGTCTTGAAGAATTTAATCTCCCAAATGGTATCTTTTATCTGGTCTCTGCTCCCTACGACTATCTTCATTACTTTACATTTGTTTGCGTTAAACTTTAACAAACGTGTGTTGGACCATTCCTTCCATTTGTCCAAGTCATCTTGAAGACTCATTCTGTCTTCCTCTGTCTTAATCCTTCCTATAATTTTGGTATCATCAACCAACATTGGGAAGGTATGTCTATACCCTCTGGATGACTATTACAGTATATCAGAAACCGGATAGGTCCGATTACAGAACCATGTGGGACTCCTCTGGTGACATCACGCCATTCTGCTGTTTAGGTACTCACTTATCCATTGGAGCACCTTACCACATTCTCCAGTCAGCTTCTCTAACTTATGCAGCAGTCTCTTATGGGGGTCTTTGTTAAAAGTTATCTGCCAGTCCAAGAAAATTCAATCTGCCTACCCATCTCTTTCTTGCTTAATACTTGTTGCTAGGTCATAGAATTCAATTGGTCTTGTTAGACACGATTTGCCATCCCTGAACCCATGCTGGTGGTGTGTTACTAAGTACCTTCTCTCA
Organism: Procambarus virginalis; assembly: GCA_020271785.1. Taxonomy (NCBI): domain Eukaryota; kingdom Metazoa; phylum Arthropoda; class Malacostraca; order Decapoda; family Cambaridae; genus Procambarus; species Procambarus virginalis. The sequence goes on from WNGS01165523.1 coordinate 4,761,416, forward strand.
AGATGTGCTACCAGCATTTTTCACGCGATCTTCTCTGTAACCCTGCTTGGTTACAAGTTAAGGACTTGTATAAGCCTGTAGGTTAGGGCCTCCAGCATATCACCGTTTTATTGATTATGTTAGCTGTCTTCCACCTTTCTGGTAGGTGTTACATTTCCAGTGACTTGTTATTCGCCATAGAGAGTGGCATGCAAAGTGCTTCTGACTCCTCGTTTAGCATCCATGGTGAAATTCCATAAGGTCCAAGAGCAGATAGATCTAGCAGATACCTCCTACCCTCATCACTGGTAATTTTAATATCTTCCAAGGTTAATCGCCACCCCTCTTAGTTCAGGGAGTAGTCCTTGCTCTGTTATGAAGAATTCCTGGAATCTCTTGTTGAGTTCTTCATACACCTCTTTGTCATTCTCTGTGTACCCATCCTCTCCCTTTCTCAGTTTCATCACCTGTTCTTTCACATTGTTTTCTTCCTGTTGTGGCTGTACATCAGTATTGGTTGGGTCATAGCTTTATTTGCTATGTCATTTCAAAATGCTTCCCTGCTTCTCTCCTCATAATGAGATACTCATTTCTTGCTTTTTGTTATCTCTCTCTCTGCTTTCTGGTGTCACGTTATTTCTGTTGTGTGTCCATGTCCTAGAGCTTTGTTGCCTTTTTTCCTTACCTGCCTGATTGAACCTAGGATTATGAGATTTTTTTTTCTTTGACAATTATCAAAAGGATTAATTCCAATTGATGTTACATTAATCGTAACTACCTCGTAAGAGAGGCAGACCTTAAACAGCAAGAGCTGCCAGTGGCAGATATTTAATCTTAAAGCCTAAGATCATAGGACCACGGGAGCAAACCGCCAGGCGAAACCACACGGGTAACACCTGTCACTTATGTCGCTGGCTCCTCCTAGTTGACAACTAATAAAGGGTAGCCGACGGATTCTCACTTCGTATTTATAGAAGTGTGGTGCTGTGCAATGGACTCGAGCTTTAGATACAGACTTGATATGAACATAAGCAGGCAAAGCGTTGCAGAACATGAAATGTGGGGCAGTAATATTGCAAGGTTTGACGTAAACGACCGTTTTCTATAATATAACAATTTATTCACAAAAAAAAACTAAAACTACTACAACAAAGAATTTACGTTACTTTACTGTCACTCCAGTGGCACATTCAAGAATAGCTATTCAACAGCCTAATGGACCCACGGTATCCTTATCCCGTCGTCGCTGACTAACTAATGACACTAACTGAACAAAGTGATGCCCACTGGTGACGCAAGCTTGTAATCAATATTGTCACGGCTTCACGGTGAATAAATATTATAATCACAAAACTTGACTGGCGCTCGCTGCTCTCAACGAGGTACCAAGTAACAAGGCGGTTAATCCAAGAATGATAACCCCTTACGTTAATCACAACAATGTTTAACAAAACAATAATGACCTCGTAAAGTAAATAGTGACCCCGGTGATGTTAATGACTTTAATTCTCACGGAATCCTTCATAGTACACAACGCATTCCACCAAGGACACAACTTGTCTACACACGGTACAACACAGTACATCACAGTACATCCTTGCCACTCACCGCAAAACTTGTAAATGACTTCCCCAGTAAATAATCCACCAATTATTCACACCTTACCACAACACAACAGTAAAATAAGCGCTGGCCAATATAATATTGGAAATTATTTATAACCAATGGAAACCTCCCTGTTACCACTTTCACTGCTGAAAAAGGGGATTAAATTACAGCAAATTACATATACGGCACATAGAGAATATGGAAACAAATAAAGATCACTTTACTCCACCACTGAATGTGTCTCTAGGTGTCCTCACACACTTCAACCTCACAGTTGGGCTCAACCTCAACTTGGTGACGGTAAATAGGGTAAACTCACACGTCTTCAATTCCCATTCACCTCACTGGGTGGTCAGACGGGACAGAGGACAGACGGAACACTGGATGCGAAACCAGCTTCAGAGCTTTATTGCCCAAAACGGAAATAGTGTACTTACATCAATCTCGTGGGCCCGCCACACACACTCACATGGTCAACTGCTGGCGGCCGTGGAGTGAAGACGTCTTGCTGACCCTCCAGGGCTGTTGGGGGTTGTTTGCCGTTTTGGTCGCCAGGTGGTGTGGGCGTCTCTGCCCCCCCCAGTTTGTGTTGCTGCCTGGCTGCATGTTGACATGGCAAGTTTGCCATGGGAGGCCTTCCCGCCGTTATGCATGTGAATTCCGTTGGCTTGGAGTTTACTAGTTGGGCTGGAATATTAGACGTGGAGCTGGTTATGTGTGACATGCTTCGTATCCCGGTGGAGGCTGTCTTTGGTTTTGAGCTTGTTACTGCCCACCGGGTTGTTCTCAAGTTCGTGGGGAAGGAGGAGTACCGTGACTTCCTCCGTCGGTACGAGGAGTGTACGTTGTCGTTGCCGGGTGATGCCGGCTCTGTGGCGATCTCGGATCGTAGTGGTGCCCTGACTTATGTCAGCATCCATGGAGCGCCCCTGGAGTTTCCTGACGACCTCCTACGGCGTTACTTCGGGGGGTTTGGTACTGTTGTCAGCGTGCGGGTGAACACGCTCTCCTCGGTTCGGTATGCTGGAAGGCGAACGAACATTCGCACGTTGGGAATGCGCCTGCGGTCAGCTATACCTTCTTCTGTCCGGCTTATGGGATACTACGTCCGGGTGTATTATGCCCGGCAGCCTCGTACCTGTTTCCGGTGTGGCCTCTTGGAGCATCAGGCTGCAGGGTGCTCTGCTACTCCAGCTGCTCCTGTCAACTTGTTCCGAGAAGAGGATTTCCCGCCGCTCCCGCTGGAGGCTGCCTCTGGAGATGTTGTGGAGGTGCGCGTCCTGTTCGCTACTGCAGCTCCCCCGGTGACACCTGACGTTCCTCCGGTTGTTGCCCGCCCTCCTCTGGGTATTGCGGTACTGTCGGTTTGTCTGCCTGATCCTGTCCCTGTCCTCGCTGCTCCCGTGGGCCTTCCTGGTGCTCCCTATGTGGCGTTGCCGTCTTCTCCCTCGTCTTCGGATGCTGCGCCTGGCCCTGTGTCCGTGTCTCGGGTCCCGGATTTGCTGGGTGCTGGGGTGGCTGTGGAGCCTCCTGCGGTGTGTGTCCCGGTTCCCCCTGTGGTGGAGGCTGCTGCTGTTCTGTCTCAGGCGTCGGTTCGTCCGGCTCGTGGTGCCCGTGTTTCTGGGTCCGCTTCCGGCCCTGATGATATCCAGCCGGTGCCCAAACGTTCCTTGCATTCGTCTTCTGCCTGGGCCGATGTTGGTGACTTCAGTGACTGTTAGTCTTCAGGTGTTGCAGGTGTCGATATGGATACGTCCATGTCTCTACAGTTCGTGGTGGCGGAGGTCCATGTGCCTACCGGTGCTGGTGCCTGTGTCTCGGACATGCCTTCGGTTCTTTCTCCGCCACGGGTCTCTCCGCAGTGGGGGTGGTGGTTTCTGCTGCCAGGGGTGGTGTGGACTCTGGTGCTGGGCGTGGCCTGGTAGTGATGTTACGGAGGGATGCTAGCCGTCCGGATTCCCTGCTGTCGTCTGGTGGTGTGCCCGGTGCCACAGGTGCCCCGGTGGTGGAGCCCGGTGGCCCGTTCGCTCCTGTAAGGATGCGCGTTGGGGTCCTGGAGGACGTGTTGCCAGCGTCTGTGATGCCTCTGGGTCACTCAACGGAGATTGCCGAGTTACAGCTGTCTGACGGGCCAGAGAACTTTCGTGGTGGGCTGGTTCCCTTCCTGTCGAGCCGGGTGGCGACTACTCGCCTCGTGGATACTACCATTTGGGTCCCCTGCTTGCGGGTGTTTGTTGCCCCGGTTCCGGATGTTATGGAGTCCCCGGTGGGTGGACGGGACCCTTGGCGGTGGGTGCTCTGGGAAGCATTCAATGTACGGTTCCCGCGGGCCCGGTTCCCGTGCAAGTATGTACCCTGATTTCCTGTGTATTTGCTCTGTGAAATGCTGTGTGCCCCTCTGGCTGCTTCTTTTCCCTGTTTTATTTTGTGCTTGTGCCTCTCCCTTTGTGCGTTTCCTTGCCGTGTGGCGTCTTAGTTTCTAGTACTTGGGATCTCTCGTTTGCATTTTGGCTTGGCATTTCGCCTTTCCTGGCTTCGCGTTTCATCCTTACCGGGTACGCCGGGGCGCATCCGATCCCACGATCGTCGTCGCCCCTCACTCAACATCAACAACAACACACACTCACATACATACACGTCAACCTGATTCCCACTGCTGCTGCTGGATGATGACGTAGGCGTTCTCACTTCGTACACGTGGTCGGTTGGAGCACGGGGTCATAAACCACGGGGTTAGCTCCACACACAGAGACCAGGTGGTGTGAACATGCCGGCTTAGGGCAGCCCAAGATGCGCGCACAATAGATTACACAGCTGGGATGCGGTACCATGCCCATCCACTTGACACGGTACCCCAGGATACGACGGTACACAGTGTTACACGGCACGATGGCACATGAGACAGAGTCATTCACTGTTCACTGCTAATTCCTCGGAATTACGAATTTACGGTTTCTCTCATAACACTGAAACCTTCTCTAGATCGTCTCACTGCAGTACCTTCAAGATAAGATGCGATAGACGGCGGATGTCAATTACTCTAGCCAATATTAACAGCCTCACTTAGTCCAGTTGCTCTGAGATGGCGTCTCACAATCACGTGGCTTAGATGACAAAGTTCACACATAAATCGCTGGAAACACCTTTCCGAAATACCGGATTCTTACAAACGGCACCCGGAAAGATAAGCACGACGATAAGCGTGACTTTAGTAACGTTGCAGGCGGAATTTCATGGTGCTTGGCCTAGCACAGGAAAGTACGTCCTTCAATAGCAACGTTCTTTGTAAGAATAATTTTTGCCGCCAAAACAGCCCCGGGATACCATGCGGTAACCCTCAGCACTTTAACCAATCACGGCTCAGCATTCCTGAGTCCCAAGCGCCTTGGCCAATGGCGCACCTGCCTCACAACGCTACCCCTTCTCTCACGAGGTGGACACGTGATAGGGAGTGTAGTCTATAGCCGTTAACCTCCCAAACCTTCCTCTCTACACTTGACTTGTACAAAAATTTCCCTGAAATCAACTCCCTTCTGTAATTTCCTTCACAGACCTGATACAGCGATCAGAACGATATCAATGGCTAGCAAATGTCACGGGCCGTCCAACGACACCCAACACGACTGTGGAAATATTATATTCAGAAAGTTTAATCACGGTGCACATCACTGGTGCACCATGCAATTTCGTACTTCATCCAGTGCATGAGAGAGCAGGAGAAATATGTCTCCTGACAAGGATTCCCATTATGCTTTTCGTTTTTTTCTCTCCGGGCCAGGATTAACCTGTTTTCTGCCTCCTGGCATTTCTAGGTGATGTAGTCATCATGTCATGTACAGACTGCTCTGAGCTCTGTCGCCCATGGTATTCCTGTTAGAAACTTTTTAATCTCATCATAGATTCCCCCTCGGTATGCCAACCTCTAGCTATTCGGTCCTTTTCTTGGATAGGTTAATCCTACTTCCACCAGATACTCAAATGTTAGGACACTATGGTCACTCATTCCTATGGGGGGGGGGGGTCCTGATTTGACTTCCCTTATATCTGACCCATTCAGGGTAAATAGTCGTTATAGTCTGGCAGGTTCATCATTTCCTCTCATTCTTTTGGGACTCTTGACATTTTGTCATAGAAGGTTTCTTGTCGCTATGTCTAATAATTTAGCTCACCATGTTTCTATCCCTCCATTTGGTTCCCCATTTTCCCAGCCAATTCTTCCATAGTTGAAGTCACCCATTATTAACACTTTAGATTTCTTCATGAATGCAATAGAAGCTGCTCTCTCAATTTGTTAACGGTTGCCATGTTGTTCTTGATTATATTAATGGTTGCCATGTTCCTCTTGTCATACTCCTGTCTGAGTGTTCTTTCACTTAGTGCGAGATTATTTATTACTACTGTTATTATCCATGGTCCTCACATTTTCATAGGGCCTGCTATGTAGTCTCTGAAATCTTCATAGCTTGGGATATTCATCTTTTCGAAAGTCCAGTCCTTCCTTATCAACAGAGCTCCTCCTCCTCCTCCTCCCTCCCCTCCCTCTCTTCCCTGACTATTATCAAGGGTCGGGGTTTTTATAAACTGATTCTGAACTTTACTTTACTTACTAGTGAACAGAGACCCCTACCACTTCCCTGATAAAATAATATCAACCACTGCAGCTACACTGCTGCTGTCGTCAATCAATCAGTAATGGATACTGGAGTTCATATTGGAGGATCATCTTGAAATCATTGTATACACGGAGAGGGAGTTCAACATCACCTTTACTTCTGGAAACAGCTCGAAACTGACCTATTTGTCATGAATATACACCCTGTCGAGCTACCATGACTCACCCACACTATCCTGTTTTTGGTCTGATCTCCTAATTCCCCTTCATGATAGTATTGGCCGCTGTCAACCAATCTGCAACTGTTTCCCTCTCTTCCTGGAAAGCCTCAACAGGACAGGAGCAAAAACTAATTGTCTACAGACAAACATTTATTACATACAAATAAAATAATACAACAGCACCGTAAATAGAATCCTACAACCAGCAACTCACTTCACCAAATAAACTGCATTAGGCTGCTGCTCATTCTTCACACCCGCAGCCTCCTCTCAACTTGTGGCGAGGTAACTTGCATATAAGAATATCTCCACAGAAAAATAATCACTTTTTCACCTTACATTGCGTAAATCATGCCTTATGCATTCAAGCACTCCCTCAAACATATCATGGTGTCCATACAATTCTGTTGTGCATCCTGAGGTCCACCACTAAGAACATCTATCTCTTAAGTCCTCAAAATCAGTAGGTACTTATTTATTAGTCTCTTAAAAATTTAATGCTACTTGAAGTCCCATTCACGCCTGTGATATTCCTTTATGCGGATTCACCCAAAAAACGTGTAACACTACTAAACTCGAAGTTCCATTCTACCACTGAAGTTCCACCCCACACTTGAAGTTGCACCATATAATCTTTATCAGATACGAAGCTTCCGCGAACTTCTCCCCACACAAACCTGTAATTCCATTACCATACCATAATAACATCATCATCTTAATCTGTATAAATAAAAATGGAAATGTTCGTTTGTTCAAATCGCTAATCTCCGAAAGGCCTTCACCGATTGCCTTGAAATTTTCACACAATGTTCCATTCGCATCTGTTTACCTTGAGGTTACCTTTTGTGCTTCAGGGGCTTAGCGTCCCCGCGCCCGGTCGTCGACCAGGCCTCCTGTTGCTGGACTGATCAACGGGTTTTTTATATGCATACTATATAGATGTCCACGTCAGTGACGGGAAAGGCACCTACGCATTCAAGACATTAACATTCAGTGGGTTACACAATATCAATATCTCGGAGTGTGGATAGATTTTAACATGATGTTCAACAAGCAATTCAATATCTAAAGGAGAAAGTAAAATCACGACTAAATATAATGAGAGCAATCACAGGGCCCCGTCTAGGAGCGGGACACAAAGTGTTAAGAATGTTTTACATACACGCTGTTCGTTCCCTAATTGATTATGTGGCGCCTGCCTTACTCACTCTTTCTCCTGGCCAGTGGGCGAACGTTGAGGTTCTTCAAAACGATGCATTGCGAATCATAACAGGAGCTCCCAGATGGACTAAAATACTGAACCTAAGACTGGAAACCAGGCTAACGTCGCTTGAAATAAGGGTAAAAGGGATCGCTGCGTGCATGCTCACCAAGATATTGACTAGACCTAGAATCAGTTCACTTAATGATATCATCACTGGAGCACTAACTCTGGACAGACGAGCCTCCATAGCACCAGGTGGACCCATTGTGCGATAAACACCATCAATACGTTCGAAATAACAAACACAGTCACTGAGAAGGGTGTCGACGAAATACATGCAGACCTTGTTATGCAAGCCCTTGGGAATCTCCGCCAGCAGACTTTAAGATTATGGTTATTGTAGGGAAAAAGAACCAGACACATCCTCTTCTGCTACGTAACATTGCACAGATGCATATAGAAGCAAACATGGCATCCGATAGCTTCACATACTTCACCGATGGATCAGTAGACCAGCAGGGACACGAAACCGGAGCTGCAGTTAAAGCAGGAAACTCTGTACATAGTTGGAGGCTCTCAAATGGGTGTTCGACTTTACAAACAGAGATGCTGGCCATTCAAAAGGCTTTGGAACATGCTCTTGCTCAACACCGACAACATGTTATCATACATACAGATTCGAGAACCGCCATTGAAACCTTGCAACAAGACCGCATATGTGATAACATACATCTGATCACAACTGTCCTATCATTAATGCAAACACTCCAACGTCAAGGCCGACGGGTCCTTCTCAACTGGGTGCCAAGTCATGTGGGTATCGTAGGAATGACATTGCAGACGAAGCTGCAAAACTTGCAACTAAGAGAAGAACTGTAGACATTTGCATACCACAGAGTCTGTCCCAGATTAAGCGAGTAATTAGAACCAGAGCAATGCAAAAGTTGTACAGTGACCACACCTCAGCTGTTGCAACATCTCGATCTGCAGGTTGGTACAGGAATTCAACCAACTACGAACCACTTATGTTAATGAAGGGGAGCAGCAGGGCAACAGAAGTACACTTACATCGCATCAGGCTTGGATACCCATGTGCATGGGAAATAGGCTTACAGGTTCCGGAAGATGAGAGGAAATGTCAACACTGTGGAGAAATGCCCGACAGACCTCTGGTACATTATCTGACGCAGTGCACAGTTACGAACCCATTAAGGTTTCAACTTCACTTCACCAGAGCAGCAGAAGTTGTTAAACACATATGGCAACATCTTACTAAAGCGACCATACGAGTAATAAATACTCATACTCCACCCAAGTAAACTAGAAACAAGCAACACTTAGTGGGCCAGCCAGAGGCTTAGGGCCCGCGCAGGAATATCCCTGCAAAAAAAAAAAAAAAAA